>BMAW01110511.1:8372-25699 GCA_019974015.1 Nephila pilipes | reverse complement strand
ATTTGAATTTTAAGATTAAAACAAAGCACTCAGCTTAGAGGTATAAAAGATGCTATGAAAAATTTACAGGAAGAGTTCATTATCTGTTACATTTATAAAGTGAGGTTATTACTTGCTAAAAACTTTGTTAAATTGATGCATTATTATAAGATTAATAATGATGCTTTTATTAATGTTACTGATAGTGACAGAAAATTTCCTAAAAAATTTAATTCATATCTGAGAAAATAGATAACCCAATGAATATTGTTAAATTTCCTTACATCCTTTTCTCAACTAATAATTTCACAAATTACATTTAAAATATAGAACTATAACTAGTTATTTCAAAACTTCATATGTAAATTGATTAAAATCTTACATACCATTTTACAAATTCTATAGATGGTTTTAATAAGACTATTATTATTACAAACTTTTATGAAATAATTAATATAAAAAATAAAGAGTGTGTTCTATTCATATTTATGAGTCTTAAGATTCTATATATTATATGAAAATAGAAGTTTATTTACAGTTTTCTTGGGTAATTTATAAAAAAAAAGTTAATATTCCTGCATAATTTTGTAACTTAATACTTCGTATTATTCTTGCTTTAAAAAAAATTATAATTTTTACCATGGTAAAAATATAAGATAAATAAGCGTACATAACAGGGTGATCCTGCTAGTAAAAGACTTACTGATATTTATTTATATTTCTATGAGCATTATTTTATTAACAATAATAAATTAATTTTTAGATACATTTATGACCTTATTGTTTTAGAAAATAATTTCGTTTTAGAATTTAAGATATTTCTAATTTAAATATGATTAAAACTAATATAAATTCATATGAAACATACCTTTTTATATTAACTTAAAAATAGTTAATAACAGGAATATTCGTAATATATTTAGCGAGTGAGATAAATACTCATTCTCTACTAATAAATTCCTTTTTCATAATTATTAAAGCTTAAATTTATACATAAATATATTTTATTACTAATTACTTAGAAATATTAAATTTTTCATGCGCCTCCAAATTTTGAAAATAAATTAAAAGTTTTCTTTATTACTTCAGCTAAGATTGATCATCTAATAAATATTTTAAAAAGAAATGTAAAACATAAAAATAATAAAATATAAAAATTTTAAAATTATAATTAAATTTAACTTTTTTGAATTTTTTCTTTAAATTATTATTTATATTTTTATCTTTATTTTTCATTGTATAATCGGGAATTTTACTTTATTTTGCTCCTTATTATATGCATTAACCAACCAGGTGTTTTACTTTTTTCCGTAAGGCTATTTCCTAAATAGATTTTTTTCCTAAAAAGCAAAATTCTATTCCTACCCTCTTTTAAGATGTGAGTAATCATCAACAATCCCTTGGAGAAGACCTTGTCTTGGACGAATCTCGTGTGATTTGCTGTTACGTCATGTGGGGTTAAGATTATTCAGATGATAACTTGGAAGGTGTTCATTCGATCTAATGAGTTTTAATAAAAATGTTTTAACAAATGAAGAATGAAAATATATCTCATGAAAAAATTAGTGTGTTAAAAGTGCAAAAATGTTTCTTTACATCAAACAATGGAAACATTCTTTTTTCCCGTCATTTTTAAGAACTTTTTTTTTTTTTAAAAAAAAATATTTATTCTTAATATGACAATTTTAACCTGGAAAAAGTACCCTATATTCATTGTTGAATATCAGATCAAGGAAAACCATGATTATTTTCATGTTTTGAATAAAATAATGTTTAGTATAATGCCAGCTTAGCTAGATAATCGTTGTCTGTTTTTTGTGCTTTCAGAAATAGAGCAACGTTGGTGTCATTCTAAAGCTTAGTGTTTATTCATGTCTTGTAACTAGTGACAATTTTTTTGTAAGAGTATGAATGGCGTATAATTATAGAGGATGATTAACTTTTTAAGTAAAAGTTTAATTTTTTCTCCATTCAATTATATTTTAAATTTAAAATAACAAAGAGCAATTTCTTAATAATTTTAATTTAAATAATTTTTAATCTTTAAAATTAAATTTTTCTATTGAATGAGTTGTTTTGGCATGAGTATAAATTTTCTTCATTGCAACTTGCACTAAACGAACATAAATAACCTCTCTACATCCACATTTATACAAAGGCATTATAGTGAACATTCACTCAATAATTTTAAATTTTAATGGGGAATATATTCATCATAATGTGAAAATATTTCTAACCATCTTTGATCCACGTTTAAATATTCAGCTTTCCATTTCTTTAATATTTCAAAATTTAAATACTTATTCGCAAATATCTTTTTAACGGAAAATTGTCATCGATAATTATATCTTTCCTATCATCCATTAAAAATTTGACTGTGAGAGAAATTCCTTCCCTCTTAATTTTGTCTTTCGATACAGTACTCTCAAAACACTTTAGTTCAGTGAAGTAGACAGATATTTTCTCAGCTTATTCATTACAAATTTTATAAACATTTTTAAAGTTTAGAAATGTATCCTTAATCCCAAGATTATAAACCTACAAAGTTGCTAAGTTGTTCTATAGTAATAATGATAGGATATAATCACCATATCTCATTCTACATTGCAATAAAAAAAACTGAAATGCAGAAATGATCTCATATTTAATTTTTTGGGTAGTTTTGTAGAAAACTGATGCTTAGCGGTAGAGAAAGTACAGTGTATGTTTTGATGTATATAAAGGGTGTTGTTTTTTCCCCAGGTTTAAGGTATTTTTTAAAATTTAAATAACATGAACCAAATGGATCATATAATTTCATAATGCATTCTATTTTTGTGCGTGTGTGTGTGCTGGTTTCAAAGTAAACCACCTCACATTTAAATGGCCGATGAGCTTTTTATACTTAATGTCAGTCTCAACTTAAAATTGGTTACGATTTGCTACTCAAACTGTAAAGAGACTAAAATATTTGACTAAGTGCGATCCAAAATATTCATATTATGAAAAAAATTTATTCATCTGCCAATCTTAGTTCATTTTACAAACTGTATCTGAAAGCAACTATATGTGATTATTAAGATAAAAATTTAATCATATATATATATATATATATATGTGTGTGTGTGTGTGTCTTTTTCCGTATAAAATATATAAAAAGTTCAAACATAATGGCAAAAAAATTTCAAAATTCCTATATGCCTAGAGAAAGAAAAACACAGGTATATCTTGGGATAGTTCGAAATTTCAATATAATACACAAATATGCATATTTTAAAACAAATACGTTAACAAAGAAAAATCAACTTATTTAAAACTTGTATTTCATGAATGAAATAAATCGGAATTCACATATCCTCAAATAAGCATAACTGCATGTAAAGTATTCATTCAAATTACGAAATTTTTAAAGAAACGTTAAAAAACAAAATTTTTCACATGAACGAATTATGCAAATATCAAAGATGCAAATTAAATAAAATATTAGCATTTTCAATAAAATCCTTAAGCAAAGCAAAATGTCTAAGCATTAATGCACCGAATGTATGGTAATTGTAAGGTACCGAAAGTAAAGGTAGCCCTTTTTTCAAAAAAAAAAAAGTTGTGAAATACTTATATTTTAAGTTATAATGGTCTATATAAAATTGAAATTCAAAAGTCATTTAAAAAAAAAACATTTTGTTATTTTTAAAATTTTAGAAATATTTACTTGAAACTTAGTAAATTTTAACATTAGTGCTAAAGTTCATATAAATATTTTAATTCATAAATATAACTTTTTGTTTCAACAATATATTTATTATACATATATCTGTATTGTGAAGCCAAATAAATAAAATTATCTCTTAAACTTACTGAGTTATGCAGAAATTTATAAACATAACATGAATTGATCAAAATAATTTATCACTTTTTTAAATATTAATAGTTCCAAAATAAATAGTTATATACTTAATAGCAATGTTTGATATTCACAATATACTTAAAAATGTAGAGATTATTGAGGTAAAAATTTATTTGAAAATTGAAACACTTTTTAAGAAATGAGATTTTTTGTAATGAAATAAATAAATAAAATCATAGTTTTCTAGAAAATACAAATAAAGATTTCAAAATTTCTTAAAAAATTCCCTACTTACATTATTTATTTAACTTAATACCCTAGAAACTATTTTTGAAATCGTAAAAATGTGGGCTTTAATAAAAAGTGATAAATAAACTTTCGAAAATTTTCATGAAAACTTTGATTTTTGGGTAGATACATACCTTAACAAAGTCAAAAGGTTATCAATAGAACATAACTGAAACTCGAAGTGTACAAATGTATAAATACAGCAAATATATATGTTCAAACGCATGTATACAAATGTATAAATATATATGTTCAAACGCATTTTAAATCCACTAATTTTATACAGAAAAATATTTATATACATTCATATGTACATATACCGTTTAAATATTGTTACACAGTAATATTTTTCAAAACACAGGTCTGCACAGAGTCAAGCATTATAGTTTTTGCATTCAAACCCTGTTTTTCTAAAAATGCGTTTTTCTTTACCTTTTTTCTAAGGCTGCATGTGACGCATTTTCAAACCGGTTTTTTTTTTTAGAATAGTTACTTTCCTCATGCAAAGGAAAATATCTGCCTATTAACCGGACTGCATTTTCACAGCTTTTAGGGGTAACAAAATTGCCAGAACCCAAATCAGTACTTCCTTCTTCGTTTAAACGTTCAATCAGTTTCATTCGAACACCAATTTGTTTTAAAATCCGGCCATTTGTAGGTAAAGAAAGAATTCTATACAACTTCGTTTATCAAATGTCAAAAAAAGTTCTTGTAGTTACTTCCTTTATTTATTTCGGGTGACAGGTTAGTAGGATAGTCACTGGTTTGATCCATCCACACCACCCATAGTGGTATTATAAAGCACTACTGCTATCAGTTTCATCTGCACGAAGTCCTTTTCTTAGATTTCTATTCCATCATATCAGGGGCATGAAAAGTGCCAAGCATAAGGAGTAATATTTTCGTTTCGTCACGGATATTTTACGTTTTTGAAAGATCATAATTTCTGATTTCCCCTCTCTTTAAAAAACCTGGTGAACCTGTTTGATTTCATCCCAAAGTTCCACATACATCAGTTTTACTATTAATCAAAAATTCAGCTTGTTCAAGTGATGCATAAAAATTTCCCGTTGACAAAGCCTTTCCCTTTAATTTTGAAGAAGAGTCATGAAAGTTTTTGTTGAATGTAATAATCACATTATAGTCTTCAGGAAGACCATGCCTTTTACCTTATTTAAATGAACGAGTTTCAAATGAATCCACTTTCTGAATGATATAATTGAAACAATTTTATTCGAAAATGATCTCGTTTTTCCCAATCTATTGCTTCCATCCTAATCGACCTTTAAATGAAATTAATGATTCATAAATGAAATTAATGATTAATGACCTTTAAATGAAATTAATGATTCCGGTTTCAGAACATACAGATTTGAATTTCATCACCATTAGATCGTGTAATTCACTGATTTTCATTAGCTTTTATTTAGGATGTAACTCTTAACCGAATGCATCATTATTTTCAAAATGCAGGAATTTCATCAAAAGCACAGAGTGCATCTCACTCATAATGTTTCTAAAAATGAAGTTCATATAATTGTTCTTTATGACCAAAACCACTTTTCCACGAGTTTTTGAGCAATGCCTTGTAAAAACAACAGAAATAAAGATCTTTTAATCTATTCTATATCCCTATTCTTAGATTTCAGAGTTCTAGAAGCAATTGTTAATTCGGCATGCTCGAAGAAGGACTTGGCAGATCTCTTTGTCTTCTTAATATTCAATAAGAACATTGCTTTATAAGAGAACAAGTTGAACCATTTTAACTCATCTCCAGAATCTCCACGACATATTTTTGTGTCTGGCATTCCAGAAAATTGAAATTTAGGATAACTAGGATGAGAAGAAATAATGTATATTCGACATCAGTCTCTCGGACTATCCTGGCAGTCATCATCCGGCTCAATTTGTGAGGATGAAACTTTTTCATCCGAACTCTCCACCTCATCATACATCCATTTTTAGAATCACTATTCATTTTTAAAGTAAGCTAAAAGAGTAGCATAATACTAGGCGACGAGAAAATGGTAACTATGGCTACTTAGACAAATTTTTAAAAGAGAAGTTTTGCAATAAAATAAGGAAAGATTTTTTTAGGAAACCGTAAGTCCAATGGAAATTAAAACAGATCATTCGCAATACAATAGCGATGACTGTTATGAAATGGTATCGCTGCTACAGAAAAGAATCATAAAATATTTAGAAGATAGTTTTTTTTTTTCCTTTTTGGGGATCCCACTAAAACAGAAGATCAAAAGACCCTTCCAGTTTTACTGTGACATTGGGCTATTCGCGGTTTCTCTTCACTAAGCTTGGGGACTTTTCAATTGAGATTGATTGCTTTCGCTAAACAACCTTTGCCCAACCAAAAATGAAACGTGATGAAGAATGTAATATGCAAAGCAGTTAGGAATGAAGTGAAACAGTTAAATTAAGAAGTATATAAACTCCATCTGAAGGAGTAGAGAAGAGAGGAGAAGGAGGATCAGAGAGGCGTTGTAACGAGAGGAGGTGGAATCTAAATGTTATAGTATTGGAAAGCTGACTTAAGGATTAGAGTTGAGGTCTGAGTGTAAAACATTCGGTTTAGAATTGTTCTAGTGTTTTCAGCGTTGTTCCAGATTCAGTCTAGCAGTTGGTAAGAAGCTGTTAAATTATTATTGGTGGGTTGAAGTAAAGTATTAGTAAACTTGACCTGGAGAGCTATATCATTATTGTCTTAGAGGATATATATTAATAAATGTTGAAAGTGGTTTTGGTGGTTCTGTAATTATTGGTGTCATATTGTTTAATATTAGATATTAGTGATGACACAAGATAACATCCGAGGTAATCGGATGTCATATTACTATGTGAGCCGATTGTTTCCCCAATTCGAAATATCGCTGCAGATAAAATGTTTGAGATACCGAAATATGTAGTTGTAAATGCTCAAATTTATGGACTTCACTTTTCAGTGACCGCTTGGAACATTTGTAATGATTATTTAAAATTTTCTTAGGGTAAAATGGAATGATGGATTTACTGATAGAAAACGAAATTTAACTTTGACATATTTTGTGCTGCTTACGGTGATTTATATTGATAAAATTTAATTCTTAAAGACAAAAAGAAATTTTACTTATAACTGTGTTGTATACTATTGTCATGTTTTTTTTTATCTTTATAAATTAAAAAGCAAGTATGAAATGTATTTAACTAGGAGATACTTTATTTATCGTGAAAATAAATAAAATAATCACACAATTTAAAGATTCCAAATGATATATAAAATACATATATTTATGTACAGTAGCGCAAATTTAGTCTTCAGTTTAAATGAATAATAAAATGATGTATCAGTCAAGAAATTATGATAATAATGGGTTTAAAAACCTAATACTCAAATAAAATATCGTGATAAAACACATTACCTGGGATTTGATGATCATCGATAATTTGTACTAATTGCTAATTTTTTTTTTCAATTCGAACAAAATTATCAGTTTTTAATGACTTTGTTAACTTGGACATTGAAGCCGTTTCTATATTTTCTTATTAGTTTTCATGTGATTTGCTTTGTTGTTAAACTTTATCCAATACTCGCAATAGAAAATACTCCATTACAGAATATACATTTAACAAAAGTAAGGCTATTTTAACTCTTGTTTGAATAAATGGAAACACATTTTTAAATATTCATTAAAAGATTTTCTACTCCTTTTTCAACTATGCATAATTCTCTGTAAAAAAATGGAAAAAAAAGTAACTTGCGCTGGTAATATTTAGCAGAAAATTATGCCAAATCACTACCTCTTCATTTAAGGAAAACTCCGAAATTACTCAATCCTGTTCCATAAACATAAACCTAATGTGGAATTTAATACCATTTCTTAATAAATAGATAAGTCCAAACTTTGATTTATGATAGAAACAACTTTTAAACGGGAATAGTATAATAGGAACTTCTAAAAGTTTGTATAAAATTGCCATCATAGTTTATATATTTTTTTCAGTACAAAAATGATGAAAAGGTATATTTTGGCTGTACAAGTTTTAAAAGGAGTACAAAACTACCTAAAGGAGTACGTTTTTTTACGTATTGTTAAATCGCATCAATGAATTAGAATTCCAATTCCATAATTCTTCGTTATTAAAATGTATGGAAATTACCAGCCTTATTTTTGTATCTGTTAAATTTTTATTTTTTCTGAAGAATGTATTTGTAAGTGTGGTAGCACCAAAAATTTCTGGCCCCAGAGTTTCCACTATTAGTCTGTACCTAAAACTGACTCTGATATATCAAGTGAAATGCATGTTCTGTTTAAGATTATGGCACTGCAGATTGTATTTTCAATCTAATTTAGATTTACGTTTTATATCTTCTACAACAATAAATTTACAGTCTACACCCCTGAAGAAGACGCTTGAATTTAAATTAATTGTATATTTAACTTTTGCAAAAATGTCATTTATACCTTTATTTTAATAATCTTTGAACGCATCACACTATTACTTGATTACATTGACATTTTATTTAATATCAATTATAATATAACAAACAATTTTCAACTGAATTTTAAAATAATTATTTCAAAAACTGTTAAGACATGCTCATAGCTCAAAACTCATAATTTTTGCATACCAAAGTTTTAGAATCTCAGCTTTGCTTTCATGTTAAAATTTTATTTTATAGTCAGCAAACTTTTCAGCATATTTTTTGCTCAAAACGTGCAGTTTTTGACGAATTGTATGAAACTTACGTAATATATGAAAATATCCTACTGATGCATTATGTTATAATTTAAATTTAATAATATAACTCGAAAAAAAAAGAAATAAAATTATTCTATTTAATTTTAGAATAATCAAATTCTTCCTAATATTGATGAAGAATAAAAATATCTAAATGCAACAAAAGGGACTGTAAGATGCAAGAAATAAAACCACTAACAATTGTTTGATAAAACTATTTGTATTACTTTATACAACAATATATCTTTACCATTTAAATTTTAAGTGAAGCACAAATAAGAATCCTTTCAATATAGTTAGAAAAACAATTTTAAGAAAACGATATTATCTTCCAATTTCTGATTTTTTATTAATCATAGGAAACAGGGCATATATCTCAAGTGAAATTTATCTTTCGTGTGACAGTGTGTTATTTCCTTTACTCTTCTTTATTGATTCGTTTATTCGGAAACCATAATAAAGAACTCGAACGGAAACAATGTTGCAGATAATATTTTAGTATGAATTATTTGTTGGGTCAGTACATTTTATTAGATCATTGAATGGAAATGATGAAATAAATACATAATAATTTCCTAAGAACTGAGTACAGGAAAGTTACTTTAAGGACTTAAGCAAGAAAAGTATACTCCTCAGGTTATTCGAAAGATATTGTCAGTTTTGTAACTTAACATCTAGGTTAATTCGTTCCGCAAAACAATATTTTAATATGAGTAGCTTTAAAATGTGTATTTTTACAAAAAGTGGATATCAGCGTATACCTTCACATTAGTCTCCCCCAAAAGATAATGTCTTAATCAATGTTTCGAGATTTTTAGTTTCGTGTCTCTGAAATGAAACTTCGTGATTTCTATGCAGATCAACTTATAATAAAAGAAATACTATCATCCATAAAATAGAACGGGATAGCTGTAACAAACATAAAGTCGTTATATTGTTGGAAGAATTATTTTTTGAAGGTAGGGGCAGGGAAATGGAAAGTCTTATGTTTTGTTGCATAATAGACAGTCTATTTAAATTACTTATTAATTATTATCAGAATGTTTTCCATACACAATGATATACTAGGAAATATCGTGGACTTCGAAAGAGTGTCAATTCCTAATCTTTCAAACATATTTGTTTGAAATGTTTCAAAGCAGGGAATATGACTATATGGCTATTTCAATCTGTTTGATACTTTTCATTCTTTCTTAAGTTTTCAAACAATTTAATTCAAGTTGGTTAAATCATTTTCCTCATGTTACACCTACGGGTAAATTCTCAGAGAAAAATTTAAATTTCTCTGTTCATCACTCTCTTAAGCACTATCACGCACTTCGTTTAGCCTTTGCGGCTCTTCCGCAAGCGTAATTATTTCCAATATTATCTAAAGTTTTGTATCGTAATAATTCATCATGGCTAATATATTAAACTACATTTAACTTAGATATATTATTTATTTAATAAATTATACGGTAATTTTATTCTAATAGCTGTATCAGTTTTATTTTAATAGCTGTAAAGTAGAATTCATTTAAATTGGAAGAAACGTTTATTACCAAACTTCAAACAAAATTCGTGTGTGTATGTTTCTGATGAGAATAATCCATGCAGTGCACTAGAACCTTCAACAAATAATATTTGGAAAACATTTTTATTAACAACATTTCAAATTCTGAAACTCATTTTTAGAACTTTTTCATAAATGAAATTTGATTCTTTAAAATTCTTTATAAATATTTTTAATGTCAGTCAAGGATTAGATAAGCAACTTTTTTATTATATATATATAAAATGTGTGTAGATAGTATTTGAAAATACTCAGCAGCCACAGAAACTAAGTGATCTTCGTCACATGCTCATGGCTGTATTTCTACTTAAAAGATAGATTAATTGTTTTCATATATCTTCAGATCTAGATTGAATTGTTTTATGATGCTACTAAAGACTCACCGTATAGCGAGGCTGATGCATGTTAAATATATCGAGGTCCCAAGGCCTACTTTTGGCGTGGTGAGGAAGGTATAATAGGGATGTGACTTATCAGGTGACCTCCTCATCACTTGACTGAGGATCAAAGTTACGAGGTCTGTCTTCATTAGCCATTATGTTATTTCAAAATTCGATGACATCATGAATAACAATTATCAGTCATAATCGAAAAATTTCAGCCACTTTTTTATCTGGATATATGGAGTTTAAAATACTCTTTTAAATTATAGGCTGAAAAGAAGACAATTTAGAAGAAGAGATTAATAAGATTCCTAAAGAGTAAGCTTGTATTTCAGTATCATGCATCATTATATATGTTTAAAACTTTTACAAATGGTATTTGTATAGTGGAGTGTGAAATAAAACAGACATAGGAAAAATATAGTATAATATTTACTGAATCAGTAAATTTAGGAATAACAGCAATAGTTGTCTTCACTATAACATCATTTTCATTAGAAGCGTCAGATAAAAAATTCTACTGATGACATTAAAAGGTAAATCACAATTATTGTTTGGCATAGTTCTGTAGCTAAATGTTATTAGTGAGAAATGAAATTTTGTAAATATTCACAAATGTATTATTCAATACCGATTATTTAGTCCTTTTACTTCAATAACGATCTCAGTTTTTCAGCTCGGTACTTAAAACTGAATTTTTCTAAATGCGTGTAATATTTCAGCTTAAATAAAAAGGAAAACATCTGAAGAGATATGAAAACAATCACATATGACAATAACAATATATCTAGACGTGGTAATTAGTCATGTATTCTTCGATTGCTTGGAAATCGTACATTTACCCCTACACGATTGCTTAAGTAAAGCTAATTTACATTACTCCTCATCCAGTTGCTAAAATATTTTAGTAATACTGATGGTATTTATATTAGAACTTATATCTTGAAAGTAGAATTCATCAAAATGTCTGCAACATTTGAATTTTCATACATATCATTCAGAAAAATGTAAGAATTCGTTAAGTTGCATTTCCTTCGGAAGAAACGATATGCAAGGACAAATATTTAATCATTAAGCGAAATTTTCTCACCCTTGAAATGTCTATTTTGCTACATTAATAGTATTTGATGATGAATTTAATGCAGTTTTAGATTTGTACTAAATATTTTTTTCAAAATTAAATAAAAATCATTTTTCCATTCATACGTTTGATAAATTATTAAAGATAATTAGATTGCAAGATTAGCAGAATCTACAAAATATGAAAATAAGAAAAAAATGTTACAATTTTTTATATAGTAACAATTGACATTTAATTCTTTGTTGTTCATTATTTAATAAGTCACTTAAGTAGTGTATGCAAGATAATATTTTAATATGAATTAACATATTATATTATTATACACACGACTTTTTAAAATAATTGTTTGATTTAATAAACGTAAAGGCAAAACGTTCTACAAAGAAGACAATGTTCTGTAAATCATTTAAATACTAATAATATTTTCAAACGTAATATAAACTTGCTGAAGAGGAAAATTAAATATGATATTTCTACTTCACTGTTTGATTTTAGATGAAATAGAGTACCTCAAATTATTTCAGGAAATTTTGATAAATACTTTATTGTTTTCCTTTTTTTAATGCTATTTATTGTTCATTTTCAAAAATTGCATATGAATTGGGTTTTTTTTTCAGAAAGAGCTGTGCATCTGTTTTAAATGAAGGAAGAAACATATTTTTAGAATTATTGAAGTAAAAAAACAACGACATGCATGCTCATGATTAACTAAAATAAAATATGTTGCATAAATTAATATTCAGGATTTAAAGCAGATTTTAATAGCAGAATGCATGATATATATAATATGAAGATACTTATTTCGCTCTAAACTTAATTCTATTTCCCAAATTTTTCATTCATTATTAAAATATATACTCTTTCTTTAAGCATAAGGATTTTCCTGTATAAGTATCTCTTTCAGAATCAGCAGTATCTTAATTATATAATTACACAATTTTCAACTCAAGTCAATTGACTGAAAGTGAAAATATTTCTGGCATCTTTAAGATCTTATTCCAGCTATTTCGAATGCGAAATTATTTTAAAAAACATGTTTTTAACTTCCACCTATCTTTAAAATGCAATGCAAGTTATTAGGAATTTAAACATACGAAAAGAATATGTATTACAATAAAATAAAAACATTATTAAATAATGAATGTAATATATTAAATTCCCTTTGCTTCAGAGTAAAATAAAATATCAGAATAAAGTATAAATAACCAAATTATTTATTATAATAATTGATTTGAGGTAAACACAAACATTGGGCAACGATTCTTAATTTTGAATGTTAACTGCTTTGAGTTAACGAATGGAATACCCGCAAAGAGTCATAGTTTACATAATTCTTAGAGAAATATCACCGATTTATTCTGGATAAATAGGTGATTTTCTTGTCTTTATGGTGATTATTCAACCCTTCCGATGATTTGAATAAGTGAGGTCTTTTGCCAAGGTTGGAGCACTTCACACTCATCTCCCTCTCCCAGAACAATTCCTCATAGGCACACACTTGACACACATACATACAAAAAACATCACATGATGTTGCAAGAAAGAAAGACAATCAAGAAGTACTCGTATGGGTACATCTTCCTCTATCTCCCCAATACGTACTCGTATGAGCACATTTCTATATATCTCTCCTATAGGTACTCCTATGTGAATTTCTGTTAAATACTCAAGGACAGCTGAATAATTTAATGAACTAATAGTTACAGAAAATATTAGCCTTGTATTACTTGAAATATTATCATCTGATTTATTTTACTCAAATTTTGATCGGAACTTTCTCCCTCTAATATACGATCATCTGATCCTGTTATATATATATATATATAATTTCTATCTCTTGTTAATTCATATTTCATAGTTTTAAAGATAAAAGTTTAATCAGAGAGACGAAGCTCCATGAAATAATTACACATTTTGCTTGTATCTCTTATAGAAATTTATCTTTCTTCATATTATAATCAAAATTTGTATCATTTATAACTGTCAATATTTTTCACATTTTTATCAGTTTAAACATTCGATTTTTCAACTTCAGATTTAACGTCTTTTTGGCAAAAAACATTTAATTAGGTAAAGTGCGCATATTTGAAACACATTAATTAAACAATTAAGAGCAATATCAATGCTTCACACTTTAATTTCATTGAGAAATAACCCATCATTTTCTAAGAGTTCCATATAAAACAAATGTATATTTAATATTACATTTTGTAACTAACATTTTTGATGCTATTTTTTTAAGACATTTTTGGTGTTATCTTTCATATCAATTCAGAATTCCTTAGAAATAATTTTGAATACTTTCCAGATTTCCAACTGGATTGAAAGGAAAATTAAATTACAATAGAACATTGCATAATATTTTCAAATTTATATTCTATTAGAAAGGAATAAAATTAAATTTTAAAAATATAAAATATATCTTATGGAAATATGTTATTCTCTATTTAACAATTATTTTTACCTTGCACTGTGTTTTAATTTAACATCAATATTTTCATCAATTTGTTACCCTCTTTCTAATACGCTAGGATCTTGAACTTTTTGGAGGACAATATTATTATCCATTATAAAGCTGCAAATAAAGTTTTGACGAAAATTACTGAAAATATTTTTTGAAGAATAAAATAAAAAAAAAAAAGTAAAAAAAAAAATAGCAAAACTTTTAAGCAAAATAATCTCCCATTAAATACCACTAAATAAAATAAAAATGTATTAAAAATGATAGTTTATCATCCTAATTATAAATTGGAATATTTGTCCGTTATTCAAATCCATAATGGTGATCGTATTGCTCCAAAATACTTAAGGTGTTTCGCTGTTGAGGGGAAGGAGCCGTGAGAATATTCCAGTCAAAAGGTATTTTAAAGATTTTTTCATGATCTTTTTGTCGAAACTCTCTTTTTTTTCTACCATTTCTCTGTGTTTTCCTGTTGATGCTACATGTTTTACTAAACCGTTTTGTTCAAAAGAGAAACATTTTAAGATTTTTTTTTTAATTCAATTACATTTTTCAAAATTTATTCAAAATTACGGAGCCACCTCCGATTTTTCCAGGCCATATTTATCAGTATGAGCACCATCTAATATAACCCAGTAGGGATATTTTACTATTACTTCCGCTTTTCTTTCGGAACGACAACTTATTAAAGATATTTTTCTTTGTCGGCAATCATCTTAGTGACCGTTAGACGAACATCCTTTGATTCATTTCTGTCGGAGTTGCCTTAGAAAGCAAGCACTTATGTATTGAGAAAACACCAAGTAATTAAGTTATATTTATTTATTAACATTGATATTTTAATAGATAAATCACTCTTTCCTCTGGACCTAATTTACAGTTCGCTCAAAATAACTCAAATTATTATTCAAAAAGTTGATCATTAAAATTTTTTATCCTTATATTTTGGTTGCTATATTTTTCAAGGCATCCTTGTAAATATAGGGTTTTCCAATTAATCACAAATAAAAATAAAATTTATTTTATTAAATTAAATAAGAAAATAAGTAAATAAGAAATGAGACTTTTTGAATAAAAACTGAAATGTTGAATGCATTCCAACTGTCTATCTAAGTTATGATGGCGAACAACATTATAATTTTTAGAAAGCTTTTACATAGATGTTGATTATAAACTGCTATTTTCAGTACATTTGCATTTAATTTCTCGATGATCTAAGAGAAAATTATTATTTTTTAACTTTTTAGTTATTTTTCTACTATATTGCCACATAGAAGTTTTTTCTTTGTTAATTTTTGAATTTTTACAGGTTGTATCATATTTTTAGCTTTTTTTTTTAAATCTCTCAAATTTTTCAATTGCGTTTCATTTAAAAATTAATCTAATATCCCTTTATCTTCTCGTGTAAAATAGAAACAGCAAATAAACTGTATGGCAGAAAATTATATTACAAGCATTTAGTAGTGTAAAATTGGTTATTGTGTATGATAAAAAGAAAACTACACACTCTCCCTGATTACTGGAATTTTTTTGTTTCTTCTATCTGCAAAATAAGTGAAAGTGTTGCTTACAGTTATGTAAGATTTTTAGAGAATAACTTTTAATGATGATTCTATCACGTGAAATATATTTCGTATTATACATTTTTTTATAATTATTGTTATGTATTATTCCTATACCAATAGTCTCCTTATCTTTAGTTATACTTCCTTCTCTACATATTAGAATCTTATCTACTATTAAATCTTTCTTATCCTTACCTATACCATATTTTACCTTACGAACATTTTTATAAAAAGCAGATTTTCTTATAATAGAATTTTATCTTCTTTTAGAATAAAATATATTTTTTTAAATAACTCTGTAACGACAGGTAAGGGTATTTTTGTATTGAATAGTCATCATTCAAATTATCCATGTGTATAATATTATTAGAAACTTCACATGCAAGTACATATTTGATGTACAAAATTTTATAATATTCTGTATCAATTATATCCAGAAAACAAAAATATACTAGAAAAATGAGCTTTAATTTGTATCTCTAAATCACATAAAAATTCCTACAACATCTGAAATTATTTCATTCCTTTTCAGTAGCAGAAAACGCTTATAATTTTTGTAGAATAATACCATTTCCTTTTTTTTTTCAAGTCTAGTCTGATTCTTAAGTGAGTAGAAATCATTTTGTAAGAATTTAGACAATAATTCTGACTGCATTTCGTCTACCATTTTGCTCGTCATTTGTGTTCTATCAAGGTATTTGTCTTCGGTGCAATCCAAATTAATTGCAAAATTCCTCGTAGAGATTGCAAGGTCACATTTTGTCTGTCTTGTGAATAGTTCCGATTTACGTATCTTCTAGACAATTGTTTTAGATCAATGTTAAATAACTCAAGAGAAGATTTTTTTCAAAAAAATCCTTGCGAAGGAATGTAGGTGCGTGCAGCATGATTACATCTGACTTACAAATGCAGGATTGCTTTGGATTGCTGATTTATAAAAGCCTTTTGTGTCGCAAATGGTACATTTCTCTTCGAATATTTTTTTATTTATTTCAAATGAATTTTGCAAGTTAATTGTGGGATTATATGAGTTAATAGAGATTTGTCATTGTACCAAAATGTTTGCCTAGTTAGAATTAGTATTTCTCTTTTTCTTCTTTTTATGGAAAGTTCAATTCTACAACCCACTTTTAGTTTTCCTACTAATTTTTAAGGAAAAGTTCATACTTTCACAAGAAGTTTATTCACAAGCACAGACACATAACACACACACACAACACACATACACATATATATATGCTCTCGTTCTGCGCAGTGAAGACACATGAAAAATCTTGAATTTATTGTATCTTTATCAATATAACATGAAAGAAAGGCAATTATATTAAGAAAGTTAAATCTCGAAAATTGAGGCCACTAGAGACGTTGCTTCGTCATCGTGGCTTTAGCGGAAGAGAAGGGAGTTTCCTTGCTGGGAATTTATATATGCTAAGTTTTATTCAGTTAAAGTAGTATAAGATG
>BMAW01110499.1:0-23188 GCA_019974015.1 Nephila pilipes | reverse complement strand
AAAATGCAAATATAAATTAATCACAATGTTGCTAGCTAGTCCACCTTGAGGTAAACTATTTATTTGTTTGTATGTTTTCTTATTGAAAATAATATAATTTTCTAACAAAACTAATTGTATAATGTTCATAAATTTGATCATTATTCATTGAGTTATATTTATCACAGAGAATAAAAAGAACTCCAATCATATATGTCAACTGAATGAGAAAAAAATTGAAGTCACAGCTATAAATTGAATGGATTTAGTTATTGCATATGGAATTAAGTACTCCTTTATAATCTTTAATTGTAAATTTTTCTTCAAGTCTTATCTAAATTAGTTTTCAAAATACTTTGCAAAGTCTTACCAGATTTAAAGATGTATTAAGTATATCCATTTGTTATAGTCCAATATTCCATAACGAATTTATAAAATTCGTTATGGAATATTGGAGTCATAAATACATGGGGAAACTTACTGTTATTAAACTGTATTTAATGCTTTTAACGAAAGGCGGTGCTTTCTTATTAGAAATTGTTCTACAAGGTGTGACTATTAAATAATGAGATTGACACTGTAAAACATTTTATTTTGTTGTCATACATATTTACTTAACATCACCTTCAATATATACACCTACACTATACCTACAACGCTGTATGTGAATTTTCCATTGTTCGAAACAAAGCTGGAAGTCTTCTTCTGTCAGCTCCTTCAGGAGGTATGCCGCTTTCTCTTTCCAGATTCAATGTATACAAATCTTGTTCCTTTTAAAGGAAATTTCACCACAGGAAAAAGATCGAAGTCTCATTGCTGAAATTCGGGTGAGTAAGGCGGGTGGACTAACACTAGGATGATGCATTTGGATAGAAACCTGTTGATAAACAATTTAGTGAATGAGTCTAGGTAGAAACATTTGCTCTACGGATTCTTTTTCAATGCCTACAATCTCAGCAGTCGCACGTATACTTAACCAACGGTCAGATCGAACCAGATTAACGATTTAATAGATATTATCATTTTTTTTAAGTGAAAGGGTGATCTGGTCGTGAATAATCTTGGATCAACCATCAGAAGTGCGACCCGCTCACGAGTGTCCACCATGACTATTCCCAGATGGGTAATAATGCAAAATCTACGCTCGTACCGATCGTTACGCCACGTGCCACTCACACCTGCAATCTGTCTAGCTAGATTAAAGTGGTACTTGGCTCGATCAGGATGGAATGATGCTGACTAGAGACGTATAGCATTTAGCGACGAATCCCGCTTCCAATTGTGTCCTGAAGATAATCGAAGTCGTGTTTGGAGACGCCAGGGCAGCGTACTGATCCTGTTTTGATTATTGCACACACACACTCCCTGAACCAGGAGTTATGGTCTGGGGTGCCCTTTCCCTTGATGGCCGGACACTTCGGTAGTCATTAAAGGCACACTCACAGCACAAAGCTACGTCAACGACATTCTGAGACCTGTTTCGCTACCATTCCTTTTGCAGTACAGTGGCGTTATTTTTCAACAAGATAATTCCAGACCACACACGGAACGTGTTGCTATGAATTCTCATACAGCTTGTCAAACACTAGCTTGGCCAGCCAGATCTCTCTCCAATCAAGCATGTCTGAGAAATGATGGGAAGGCGACTGCATCTACCAGGGAATGTTGACCTAGTCGTACAATTGGAGCAAATTTAGCAAGAAATACTACAGGTGGCCATCAGGGAGCTTTATCATTCTATGCCATGTTGTGTGGCATCTTGTATCTAGGCTAGTGGTGGGTCAACACTTTAATGATATCGTTAATTTGTTGTTATGTAACTCTGAAATAAATCATTAAATTTAAATTTGTCTGAAATTTTAACCAATTTGATATTGTGTACATAATTTTCCTATCCGCCATTTTTTGTCTTCATCGGATAAATGCTTCTTAGTGCGTCGTTTTCCTGTGTTATAAAACTATAAAATATTAACTAATATACACTTTAAAAACTTCAAAATGATTAAAATTAATAAGATAATCTAAATGCAAAAGAATGGTAAGAACACATGAAAAAGCTCAAATACATTTATAAAGAATTCTAATGAAATAATCACACGTTAATTTGAAATGTGATACTCTCGTTGTGCATTTTGCGATTTTTATGGGCTTGTGAAAAGCAGGTACGGGATATATTTGTCCCAATTCATAGGATCAGTCACAATAACGTAATTATTAGGACTGACATGTTCATATGTTCATAATTTTACTATCCACCAATTTTTGTCTCCATCGGACAAATCCTTCTTGTTGTGTCGTTTTTTTTTTTTGTTTTGAAGTGTATATATATTTATATATATATATATATATATATATTTGTAAAAAATGCCTCATTCACAGAAACACAAAAGGTTTGAATATTGCTATCTTCCGTGAAAGACAGATTACCGAGAATTTAAGGATAACCAGGGCATCGGATTGGCGACAAACTTGGTCATTAAATGTTGCCAAATTCAGTGAAATTTCTGGATGCTTCTAGATGAAAGGAGAAAGCGTTAAGAGAAAAAGAAGCAATTAGGTTGTTCAATGAAAGTTATATCGTGAACCATGGTGAATTAATGTATATAATGCAAATGAATACAATAATGCTGTGAAAGCGATATTATGATTATGTGATGCAAATAGATGATTGTGTGAAGTATGAATAGTCCTAGTATTATGTTGTATGAAGTCTGTCGTAGTATTATGTCTTTGTGTCAATTGTTTCATTTTAAAAGGAATTTATTTTATCTACTTTAGAATGAGAAACAATATAAATTTAGATTTAATCCAAAATAACCTACTGATTAATCGCGTCCACCTCTCTTGGGTTGTGAAATCCATTCAAACACGTAAAAATACATTAGAACCTTAAATTATAAGAGCTCTAGTTTTCTGTATCGAAAAGAGAAAAAGAAAAAAAAAATCTGGAAAGAAATGTTCCTGTGCACCACGAAGATTCACATGTGCAGTGTTCGGTTTTCTTAACGATACGCATGCGTAAAGAATTCGGCCATCAGTCCCGATCTCGCAGTTTCAGTGTAGGATTGGACATTCTACCGATTTACTGTGATATCATGAAATTTAGTGTTTTATTATTGGCAAACAAATTATTCGATGAAAATGAATGAATTATGAAAATTATTCGATGTTTAGACAAAAGTTGACTATTAAGTTGACTATCGAAAAGGAAGCCCCTCTTGTCATGAAGATAGTAAAGATCATATAAGCCTGCTAAAATATGACAATTCTTCTGTATGTCTTAACACATAATTGAGGCAACAAACATAGTATGATCATCTACAGATGTTCACAGTCAAGTGATTAAAAAATGGATAGCACGATAACGAGTAAAGACAGCAAAGCAACTGACTTTGACTGATACGTTGAATATGTTATATTTCAATATATATATAAGTATACAAGATACAAACATCATTGTTTTTGTTGTCATTAAAGTAATACATCATTCGCATATCTCCGAATTACTTCAAAAAGATGCATTTTTCAAAAATGACATTTATGAAGATTTTCTATTAAAGCAATAAATAAGATTTTAACGTCACATAATACATTTACTTCGTCAAGTATCACATATTAAAAAGTGAACAAGCGAAATATACAAATTCGTACTACAAGAAAAGTTCATATCATAATTAAAAATACAGAATGATTTTCAAATATTAATGTTGCTTTCAAAGAACTTTTTCTTCCATCTTCGACTTTTCTGGAAAATATTTATCGGAAGGAACCCACCGTTTAGAATTTTGATTGATTTCCGGTGCATAATGATGAATCCAGGTCATATCGATGGTGACAACTTGAAGCAGAAGCAATCAAATTTTCATTTAGCAGCAAATGACAACCAAATCAAAACTAACTTATGAATCAATGTCAAATCTGCTTCTACTCCGATTAACAGATGGCAACAACAATATACTGTAATAATACCATCTGTCTTCTATTGCAAGTAATGTTTGAACCATCTTCGCAAGTTTTGGAATATACAACCCTTTTACGTTTAATAAGTCTTACAGATAGCAATATACTAGTAAATTTAGGTTGAAATAATATTTATAATATAATAAAAACACATAAAAATATTTAGAAACATAACATATTCATCTAACTAAAGTTACTACTTTCCTATAAGAATCTTTATATTGAATGGGGCATATAAAGAGTAAAACAAAGCACCTAGAATAAAAAGCATCTCATCAAATACATCTCGAAGTAATATTCTTTTTCTTTTCTTCTGTTATTAGCTTAGTTCCTAATTTCAAATTACCTAAACTACACGCTATATGTATATGTCTTCTTGTTGATCTCGTAATATGTCTGCCATTGCTTCCGAACATTAATGAGATTATTTAATTAGAAACACCCGTTTTTATTTTGAGTGTTGAAGCGTAATTCAGAATTCCTTTCCTCTCCCTTTTGTTCTGTTGGTCTCCTTATTTTATTTAAATAATCCCTTCTTCTGTTTTGAGCTTTGTATTTTAATCATCAAATAGAGACACTAAATATTTTAACTAAAGTCGTTACTTCTTCACTAACTAAAAGAAAACATACATGATTGAAGAAGACAGTATAGTCTGGTGGGATTTATACTTTTTCTTAATAAATCAGTAGGAATTAATTAGAGAAAAGGAAGGAAATGTCATAGATTACATGAGCTTTTAATAACGATTATAAGTTCAAGGAGAAAAACCAACGAGAGACTTAAATAATTGTTTGTTTATTATATTACAGTGCATTTTAATGATTTTGATCTAATAATAGATGAAAAATTATGTATGTTCTAACAAAAAGAGAACTAGAAGCAATTGAATTACAATATAATTATGCGTAATTACGTTATTCGTTAATAATAACTATTTCTCAACTAAAACATTTCAGAAAATTTTAAATACATAAAGATAGAATTATAAGAAACACTTCCAGTAATTTAATAAAATATGGTAAGTTCTTAACCGAAAACTATTGAATACTTAAAATAACACTACAAAAATATCTTTTCTCAAAAACAAAAGATCGGAATAAATTAATTCTTTATTTGCTT
The DNA here is from genome assembly GCA_019974015.1 of Nephila pilipes. Lineage (NCBI taxonomy): Eukaryota > Metazoa > Arthropoda > Arachnida > Araneae > Nephilidae > Nephila > Nephila pilipes. Next base: position 18,129 of record BMAW01110499.1, on the reverse strand, counting down.
TATGTATTATAAGAACAATAATCAGATAGCTATATCATATTAAAATTAAGAGCAATAAATAATTTTCAATAATTCTATAGAAATAATAATGTAATTTAGCTTGAAAAGTTAACAATATATAACTGCTCTTTTATTTGAAGTGGAATTAAAAGTAAATTTTAAAGGGAAAAAAACATTTAAATAATGCTTTGTATTTTAAATTAAGCTTTTCTTTGAAGAAAGTCATTATAAGTTGTGATAGTATTTAGCGCGTGCACGCGCAGCAATTTTATTTTATAATCTTAGTAAGAACTTTTTTTTTCAAAATTTCATTAAAATATTTATTGATTTAAGAAAGAAAATTATGGGAGAGTAAATTTCTTATAATAAATAAAATCTGTTCAGAAATAAATAAACATAAATTATTATTATCAAAAGAATGGAAGGAAATTTTCATTAATTTCATAACACTTAAAAGAAAAATATTTATAAAGATTTAACAAGTCAATGTTAAGGAAAATCTTTAAATTAAACTTTAAGCACTTAGCAAATGTGATGGATTATTCATGTTGAAAGGTTTCTTTAAATTATGCGTACACACAGAGAGAGACACACTCACTCTCACACACACGCATATATATATATATATATGTGTGTGTGTATGAAAACATTTTTCCCATTATATGAACTCTTTACATCTAATATGTTCAACTAATCGTAATGAAATTTGATATATTTTTATTTGTAAGTACTGTGTTTGAAATTGTGTTGGTTTACAACAATAGAGAACTGAGAGTTACAATTCCAATGAAAACTTTTTTTAATTTTTGAACTGCAATGCACACATTTTTTCCTGAACGAATTGGTCAGTGCATAGAAAAATCATAAATATTGATTAACTAATATATGTAAATTCACAGCGTAAGACATTGGCAAATAAGAGCACTGTAAAGGAGCAATGACAACACAAGAGGAACAAATTTTTAACGTACCCACCTTCGCAGATGGTAAGCGGCATGCTGACAGCAATGACGACAGTAACATGGCAGGAGGAAACTGCATAACTTCTGTTTTGTAACATCTTTGAATTCTGATAAATATCATGGATTTCATGTTTATTCTAGACTTCAGATAACCCCAAAATTAGAAATCCATCGAAGTTAAGTTGTGATACGTGGGTAGTCACAAATCTGCACAGTTATGGGAGATTATTCTATCACCAAAGTGCTGTTGCAGTTCCTATTCAAAACATATGGTAAGGTGTGGAGGAATACTATTTTGAATATATACAATGTCATTAACGACATTTCGCTACTGCCATTCTGGAATTATGTAATTCTGTAACATTGTTGCATACTGAGAACTTATAGTGGATCACTTTTCATTCCTGTGAAAATGACATCTTTGAAGAAGTAGGAACCTAGAACGATTCCGCTATACAAAATCATTTCAGTTTCATATAATGGCACTAGTGCTACATCGTGAGGACTTTGGTCAATCCAGTGAAAGAATTTCTCGGAGTTTATTTTCCTATATGAGGACAGCCTCGTGAGTCTTTCCTATTACAGACAGCGCCTCGTCTGACAATAATAGCTATAGCTGCCACCTTCTATCTATATTATACCTGGTAATGGGTGGTAATGTCAGTCGCCTACTCGTGGTGCCCTCTGTTCTTGCTAAATGGCTCACCTCTTGTCGCCTTTAAAGCAGCCATTTCTGTATTCTACATCTCTTTTAACTCTACATATTTGTGTGTTACTGACGACGTTTTAACTGATTGCTATTATCGTTCTTCACTGTATTGGGTTGCTCATTGACTCATGACTCAAATATTGGAGATGGGCATAGAATAAAAAAAAGTACCTGGTAATGAAATAAAAACCCGCTTTATAGACAATATGTTACTCATATCCAAGTTACAACATTTAGACGCATTGAAATGAATTCATCAGTAGAATAGAACAAATGAGCTTGAGTGTGGATTTGGGTAAAACCAAATTGTAGGCAACAATTGTTGCAGTATGCAATGGACCTGCTGCAATAGTAATTTAAAAGTACATAGAAAACAACTTGCATATTCACAAAAAAAATTATTTTTTACAATATTGACATATTCGTCAGTATTATAATAATATAATTATTAGTAAGCATCTAGAATAAAATAATACTTATTTAGAGAAAATAATTTTTAAGACTTAAGAATTAATAATAGACTTACAGCTCTCTATATAAAAATATGTGAATAAGTAAATAAAATTAAATGTGCCCCGATCTTTAATACTCCAAAATTTCATAGTCCTTATAAGTTTGAGGTTGTCGTTATTAGATATAATACTTAAGTTACAAAAGCAGGTAAATTATTGTAATAATATTACAAGACAGTGTTATTAAATTTAATAAAGATGCTTAGTTAAAAATAGTTTAGGTATAATTAAGAACACTAAAAAATATAGATAAATTATCTGTGCGTAGTAGTAGAGCGGGTTAAGAAGAATGAAGATTTCTGTAATTCTAAGGACATGCATTATCTAATAGACACTATTAGTTATTTATAACAAATATAATATTAATAATTTTATTTCTTATGAAAATAGAAATATGTAATAATTTTAGTGAAGAACAGTAATCTTATGAAAAACATTATATACTGTTAAAAGAAACCAAACATGAAAATAAAGATGAATTAAGGAAATATTTTTATTTCAGTTTGGATTTTTGTTTGGAGATTGAAATAGACAAGTTGAATAAAGAATTAGAGAGGAAAAGAGGTTAGTTTTATCGATGGTTATAACAATTCTCGCATTTATGATTTAAATTATAAATCAGCTAAAGTTGATAAAGAATTGAAGTTTGATATGGGTAAACAAAATAATAAAATTTATAAAATGAGAATTTTGCGGAATAAAAATCATATAATTACTTCAGTCATAAAATAGGTAAAGATAGTTATAATTTAGGGAATAATAATATTTCACATAAAATATGAAATATGAATAACACTAAAAATAATGGTTTAAATACTAATATTTGTAATTGTTCTATATACAGTTCATACAATATTATTAATTATGAGATCAATTTATAAGAATTCCAAACCAATTTTTGGTTAAACTTTTAATTGTATCAAAATTTCTAAATTCCAAGAGTAATAAATATAAGTACATTGATCACAAACTTTGAACAATATTAATATTAGAAAAAAAATTTAATAGGTTTGTCACCTAAAATGTTAATGATATACTAAGTGATAATAAAATTTAAATTAGTTATTTTAATCTACATGGTTGTGAAAATGTTGAAGTTGGTAAAGTTAAAACTATTACGTTTTTTATCAATAGTTTATACTGAAAAAAACTATTTTATGGATTATTAACACTTCATAACTGTGTTGCATAAATATTATGCATTTTAATAAGACATCAAGCAATATATTTATAAGGAATTTTATTAAAGTAATCAAAGAATAATATGCCGGAAAGAAAATATTAGAATTAATAATAGGCACAATCGATGAAGAAAACGTAAAAGTAAATGTGGGAATAGGAAGATATTTTGAAAAGTTAATTATGATTTGAATTATAAATTTGGGATAGATTTTTATAGTAAAAGGAGTCAAGTACTTTTTATATTATCTTAAAAAAGAAAAAAATTATCATTATTAGAAATTATCTACTTAAATTACAAGGTATATGTATCTGTATTAATATTTTCGGTTTCAACTACTAAGTATATTTTCCATAAATATAAGATGACTGACTATAAAGTTGAGCCTTAAAGCATTGAATACCATACCGTTAACTAAAGAATAAATTTATTGCTGAGGTGAATTTTTATATTCTTAATCTACAAAATATTATTCCTACAAAAAATCTCAGTACTAAAAAAAACATTTAATTATAATAAGATATTGGTTGCATTCTGTTTAAATACAATAATACTTTAAGAAATCATTGTATTTAAATATAATGTGAAAATGATTATGACACCTGTATGTGTAATGATTAGGAAGATAAGTCTTATGAATAATATAAACAAGTTATTACACATAATTTATATACAGTTAGGGATGAAACATTAAGAAACAGTACGTATATAGAGAGTGATTAATACTTGACAATTTTAACATAAGATGTAACGTTAAGAAACTAATATACATCTTTTCTTTAAATCTTAATCTAAAACATAATCTTTTTTTTTAATTAGCTAGTGAATATGATCTTTGAACAGAAGCTTTTAACGAATACAGTTATTATGTTAATAAAGATATTTAAAAATAAGTTTTTAAATCATTATAAATAAATAATAATGAATCTAATTTAAAGATTTGAATAAATGTTTTTATAATCTCCAGGATATTTTTATATGTGTTATGTAGACGAAATATCAATTAATTATGCCATACTATGTGTAAATAATTCCATATTAATTTCATTAATAAATATCTTGATTAATAAGAAAAATATTTTTATAATCAATATATATACAAAGACCGGTTCTTTCAGCTTGCAATGGACCATAAAAATACTAGAATACAGAGCAAGATTAATTTCTTACCAATAGTTAAGAATAAGCATGTTTAATTTTCAACATAATCACCCTGAAGATTCAGACATTAATCGCATTAGTGAATGAGATTTCAGTTTTTCTCTTCGAGGAACGTTGCCACGAGTGATATGAGATGGACTTGCAATTTGTTTCAAAGCTCCATTCCTCTTCTTTTGTTTTAAAATATCCTTCGCAGACGTCGTTAAATCTAACAATAAACATCTCCATTGATCGCAGTTCCCAATTCCATACAATCAAAAAGCAAGACACATTTTTGGTCCCAAAAATCGGTAGTCGTATCCTTCCCACTGTTGAAGTTTGCTTAAACAGACCTGAATTCATAACACATTACATATAACACCATACATGCATACTCAGCTCATTTTTTTGGTGAATTTTGACTCCATTATTCCCTTCTGCTTGAAGAAAACGAATAACACTAGGTTACTCGCACTTGGCAAGAGAATCGATTGTATCACCCATATTTGCGTGTCTATAGCTCAGATTAAAATCCTGAGATAGCATAGTCAGAGGTTATAGTTGGAGAGAATACGTCCGTCCACCACATACCTCTTACCATTTGTCTAGTAGCTTAGCAGTCCAATCGGAGGTAGAAAATAAGCCCAACTTATCCCATCTTATGTTATATATATGCACACACAGTGATGGCCCTATACACACAAATACATATATGTGAATATATATATATATATATATATATGTGTGTGTGTGTGTGTGTTAAAATTTCGAAAAACATTCAAGCTTAACTTGTGTTCTGGGCCACAAGTAGAAATATTCATATTTTGTGCTAAGTTTTTAGCTTAGGTAAAAAAAAAAAAAAAAGTAATAATTTTATATAGTTATGTATTAAAAAAAATCAAAAACACACGGTTGCGATATGTTAATACTTTATATTCATTGGTTACATTTTGAAAAGTGGTCCTGGCCTTATCAAATAAATTTTTAACCGAGCAAAATACCTATAAGTTTTGTTCTGTACATATTGCTTAAAAAGTATAAATATACTTTCAAAAGAAATTACATTTCTAAATATTACATAAATATATTTGTCCAAATCTTGTTTCTTTCAACCTAACTTTTTATATGAACCGAGGGATTTGCAAAAGGTATCAGAGTGTTAATTGACTTCAGATCATTAATCCAATAAATGTTAGCCACATCTTTATACTCATGAAATATATAATTTCTTCAAAGTACTTCAAAAAACGCTCAATTACTATTCCTCGGCTCAGGTATCACATATTATTTAACGTTATACTCCCCTGTAGGTTGATTTAACTTCCTATAAGAGTACGGAAATTTCTTAGTTGTGAATCGGTCAAGTAGTTATTAAACTCAATATTTTGTTACAACTGATATTACATTTTGTATTCTGTGCATCGTGTCATGGAGCTTAATACCTCTTGATATAGAATACATTGAAGAGGAACAAGTATATAAATATCCTATAACTTCCATAAACTGGTTCAAAAATCCTCATTGATTCAACCATATTGTGGGCCCTTTGCCCACAAATTTAAAGACATTAATTGTTAATTCATGAATGTTTTTAACTGTCTTATATATCTCGTTTCTCGATTATTGGCATTGATTCTAACTTTACCGACTCTACTTTCATTATTAGACCCTTAGAATATCGAGCAAGACCATCAGAATATCGAACCAAGAATGTGATGCGACATTAGTAGTTTAATCAAGGAAACTCCTTTAAATTGATGACGTATCTTTGCGCTTAATTTCCTTTTATTGTCTTTGATGACATTTCTATCGAGTGGTAGCTCAGAAATTCTTTCAATATTTGCATGTTCCGAAGTAGAACCGGAGCCCAGAAAGTTTCTGTAATAAATTGTCCATCAGTTCAGGCTTGTCCATGTTGAACTATTAAGTGAGCAATATTAAACATGGCTGACGTTAAATTTGAAGAAACACTTACAAATTTAAGGATATAATTTAATTGAAAATTATAGAACTCGTAGCTACCTATGGAATGTATTCTTCTTCCTTTCGCCCTTATTACCCTACTTGAGCATAGACTGTCTCCCAAAATGTTTTGTAGTGTCACCTTTAACACTCGTTTCATAATTTAACCACCACTATTTGATTTAAATGCAGTTTTTACCAATTTGCTGAATGGGATGTTTTTCATGAATAACATTTAATTAATCACTCCTTTTTGTCCATACAGAAAAACAACATTTTAAAATACCGAGTTATTCAAAATGAATCGGCGATTTCGAAATGCTTTATTTTTATAAGCAAACGACATGGAATGGTAAGTAATATATTAATGCCAAAGGAAAATATTTAAGTTCTTTTTACAAATATTGAATTTAATTTCCTTTTGTTACATGTATAATGTCAATTAGATAAGTAAATTCCTGCCCAACACATTGTAAAGTGTGAGAGGTAATTGATTATACTGCACTAGAAATCCATTGTGTAAGTTCACATAATTTTGTGGGTAATAGTGATGCATATAATTTACCTTTTATAATCTCCCAAAGGGAGAAATTGCATATGATTATATCAGGAGACTTAGATGGGCAGCTGTGCAACATTAAGTCACTTGGTCTACTAAGACCGATCTGACTGCGAGGTAGCTCCGTGAAAGCTTCTTAATCAGCTTTCTTGAAATAACTTCACGAACATACGACATCCATCTATTATACTCACAATATAAGTCTTGTACATTTTACCTTTGTATTTACGATTTACTAATAATTCTGCGTTATTTATTTTTGAAAATGTAGAATTTTGAATTCGGATGATTCATTTTAAATAGCCTTGTATTTCGTTCTCATTTATGACTCACATAAGTTTTGTTGATCAAATTAATTTTTAAATATTCTCTCTCTCTCTCTTATTTGCTTATTTATTAAAATTATTAAGTTCTTCACTTAATATATATTTCTGATAAATTATGGGTGTATATTTAATGTATTTTAAATAATAGTTTTATTCTTTTATATTTTTATTATTTAAAAAATTATGTAATTCATTACTAGCTTATAAACATGATTTCCTTTGCATATTTTATTTCAATTAAATTAAGTAAATAAGTAAATATCATAAATATCCGAGTGAAATATTTGTTTCGATTTCGAACCTTTTTACTTAAATTTGATAATGCAGGGATAAAATGCATTTTCTCATTTGCCCTACATTCTGAATAGAAAATGTGGCCTTCTGTACATAAGAAATTTATCTGAGCTTGCTAATATACAATATATATAAGCTAGAGATATATCAAATTGATTCTATTTAAATGTATCAATCAATATCCAAAAATTGTTTTTTTAATGTTTATTAATATGAAATTTAAATATAATATTAACTTCCTTTCAAATAATATTTCATCATAACTTACAAATTCTTCAAGTAATATTTATTGATTAATGATCTAAAATAAGACTAACCCATCTCTTTATTATATGCGTTGTTTTGAACGCATTTTCAATTAATAATTGAAAATCTCTAATTTTTTTCTTGCAAATTTTTGCAGATAAAATTTGAAAAGATATTGACTAAAAACCCTCACATTGTTTTAAATTTCAATTTATAAATTTTCGTAATTAAATATTTTGGAGAAGGTTTGATAGATTTTTAACATTTTCAGATATTTCATCATTTTTTTAAATGTAAAAACATCTTATTCTATATATTATTTCAAATTAATCAATAATGACAAATATATTAGTTACCAAAGACAATAAATTTGAAATATGACAGGAAGCTTTAGAATTTATTCATTTAACTATATTAGTGATTTTCAAAGGAAGGATATCCACGAATTAATGCACTTTACTTACAGTTTGAAAAGCACAATAATGTCCTTATTGCGATAAAATTATTACAATAAAGAATACACACACACAATTGCACCATTTTCTCCGTTACTCTAATGTATCATATTTCTATATTTATATGTACTACGTATTGGAATCAGAAACTATAAATATTAAGATGTATGCGTTTAAACGTAATATTATGTAATTTATATTAAAATCTGAATTTATTTTTTTTAAAAAAAATCAAACTGGCAAAAAATCAAAAATAAAAATAAATCCTTTAACTGGCATAAAATTATTTTATGTTCTTTAAAATATTGATATACATAAAGCAAAACATATCCCTCAGGATATACTTATCAGCAAAATATATCCATCTTCACATACTACGAATTCCAGATACGACTTGTGAAGTTTATTGTCATTTTGCACTCCATTTTTTAGGCAAAGTCTAACAAGAAATTCAACACTTTATCCGCAGGATTAAACTTTTCAAGTAAATTCGTGAGAGAACGGACATTGGCTGGGATATTCAGGTCGGTGACGGGAGGAACCTTGCATCTGCCCATCAAATAATTCATGAGCCATTTTGAAACATCTAACTAGGAGAATCCTATAAAAGCAAAACGTTCTTTATTTCAAAGCAAAAATTTCTATCCTCTTCTGTTGCAAGAAGAACCTACTTGCCTCAAAGAAAGTATACCATCTTTCGATCATGGCCAGGCATACTCCCTCCTTCTTCTAACGTTTATTACGCTCGATGACAGTTTTCTCTCTAACAAAGAATAAAAAGTTCTCCAAGAATGTGTCGCCTTCCCCTTAAGGTAGTGGGCGAAGTCTCATTTTCAATCTCGTGGAATGCGAAGACTGAAAATTGCTTTAGCTGCTGCTTGTTTCCCGTCCCAAGCTGAATGCCGGTAAGACATAGCTATCGGATATATTTTTCGCCTCTTCTTTTTTTCAATACTTTCGCTTCTGCTTCTTTGATTTTCAGAGATGGTTTTGCTCTTTCCAAGGCGGGATTGTGTTCCAAAATGTAAGGCTCGTTTGAGTTTGAAAATGCTTCTGTAAAATTAACTACCTTTTCGATATTCTGGGTTTATATCACATACATTTTACATCGATAAAGTAAGTTTCTTCCAACATCTGTGTGATTCATGGTCTTTTTAGCGATGCAGTTATTAGAGTACATCCTGCGTGTTTTTGAACATATAAGCCCAAAAAGAAATTAAATTGTTAAATTAAGTTAAATGAGACACTATAGAAATAAGATAGTTAATATGAAATATAATTAATTATAGTACAAATTAATGTCGATTACAGTTTAAAACAAAAAGTAAAATGATTTTTGAATGCATTAAATTATTTTTCAACATTGGTACCTTTAGCAGGCCCTTTGTGACATTTCGAAACATATCAGAGATAAACTGAAGAGAAATATTTTGTATCACATTTTTAGCAGATTATCTTAAATATTAAGGTACTTTATAGAAATAAATTTCAGACATTGAACGAAAGAAACACGTTTCTTATTGTTCTTTATTCTTATCCTTCCAAACATAATTCATGACTGAATAAACGTTGAAATTAACTTATGACATTGAAAAACATACAGAGAGGCAAACTTATGCAATCCTTCGATATAATTTTTTAGCTTTCAATGGAAAATTAAATTTTACAGAGAATTTATGTTTATATATTTTTAATATTCAAACATATTCTTGATGATATTGTTAATATAGTGTTACAAATGTTTTTATCTTTTAACTACAGAGATAGAATTTTTCGTACAACTAAAGAGATAAAACTCTCTGGGCACTCAAAAAATGTGATACAAAGAGAAATGATAAAATAGGCACAAGTCTTGAATACTCAATGAATCTATTTATATATAGCAATGAACTCATAAAGTAAACGTAATACACCACAGTTATTCTTCATAAATTCAAGATATTTCAATAAATATTTCAAATGTATTCATTAAGAACTTTATTACTGCAGTAATTATAGTTGTATGATATTAGTAAAGCATTTAATGAATGGTGAAATCATTATCAAATATTCTTAGAATGTATCAATTTAACTATTAAGTGTTCTATGGTTTGCAATTATAATTAAACGCTTAGAGGCCCTATTTCCGGTTAAAAAGAAGCAAAACTATTAAATTCGCCACCTTTAATAATTTCTATCTTCTTTCGTATTTTAATTTGTGATTGAGTTATTGTAATATTCAATAGAAACTGTTTTTCAAAAAGAATTGATTCGCAAAAAGTGTGAATGATCACTCAAACTGCTTACAAAAGAAATAAAATGCTTGAAAGTTCACAAAAATGAAAGCTAGAAAATTGCTTTTCAGTGTGTGATACAAATCAACAATTTTGTAAGTTAATCGCAAAAAGTAAGGATTATTGCCAATTTCGAAGGGTATGACTACAGTAGCCTAGAAGGTATGATCGTGGACTCGCGGTTTATGTTGCTTTCATCGAGTCGTGTGCTCGAGCCCTGATGCCACTGAAGACCCGACTTATGACGGGTCTGATGCACGTTAAGTGTGGTTGGACGTCTCGAGTCCTCACAATGTTTTGGTGCGGAAGTCTGGAGAGGTAGTTAGGTGTAAACTCAGGCCTTGCAAGCTCAGGTCACTTAGCCGAGACTCAAAATTATGAGATCCGTCTCCAGTAGCCTTCGTGTTACTTCTTAAAGCGCCGTTAATAATCAATACTCATCACACCATTTTGAAGAGTGGGACCGTTGAGTCAAGAACATTAAGAGAAACAAATTAAAGGCTAAAAAATATAGAATGCTTGTTTTGAAATCAAATGTAAAATTCTTTTCTAGTTCACGATATGTAGAATAATCATTGAAACTCAATGTTTTCAAAAATACCAAGATAAATAAATAAATAAAATAAAAAAAAATTTAAAAAAATTATCCAAAAAAAGTTTTTTTTTGCTCACTGCATGGATATATTAATGTTTATCTTTTAGTTTCTGTATATCACTGATTTTATATTTCAGAGAGGTATTAATGTCTTGGTGATAAGCCTTTTAAAAAATCAGATTATTTTATTTGTAGGTTGATGAAATATACTTTAATGAATTAAGTAAAACGAAATTATTTCAGTGTGTTTTTATATTTACCAAATTTCAAAATGAAAAAAGTAGTAATTAATCCAATTCCAATATATACATGCATATAGCTCAAAAACATAACTCTTCCTATATAACATGCCTCACAAGGGAATGTTCATCTAAAAGATCTAATATGTTATAAATTTTTCTGTCAAAAAGACTTGACTGACGCCCAGAAATATTTATATTGTGTCTGAAGTTTCTGATATATTATAAATTTATAAAGTATTGTATAGCTAGTAAAATAATATTTTTACTATGAACAAAAAGTAAATATTTTATACTAATAACAATGTAAATACTTAATATATATTAACAAATATTTTACTATCGCATGCAAATGCTCATGATTAATTTTTTTTCTAAACTTTTCTTATTTAAATTTACAGTGGTGGAATTCATAACAAATACCTTTTGATACTTAATCTTATATTCAAAATTCATCATTTATAAGGCACAAAATTAAATAGTATTTTATTGCTACTTTTCATTTCCATTTATTTGATTATGTTTATAAGCGCATGTTTAATGTATTCTAGTATTTTAAATCAAATTTTTAAGAATGAAAAGTAATATAAGAAATTCTTTCTTTCAAATTCAACAAATTTTTTTAAGTGTTTAATACTAAAGAAATATATATGGTAAAGAGCAAAAAAGAAATGCCTTTCATACAAACAAATTTTAATATAAATTAATACCTTTTTATTTCATAGGCATTCAAGTTATTATTTGAATTAAAAAAAATCTATTTCCCTTTCTTAGTACTTTCACTTTTTGTTATTAATATAATATTCTTTTGCTATTTATAAGATTAGTTTTTTTTCTTTTCTTGTAAAGAAAACGCTTCTTTGTTGTACAAATTATATAAAGGTGGAAAGAAAATTCTATGTTAAATTAAAAAAAACATCGAATATTAATGTCTGAATAAGTAGTTAAGTCACCAGGAATTATTTCTTAAGCTTTGAGTCTGTCCGTCAGCATTTGGTTACATTTGCCTTTGGTTTGAAATATATTTCAATTTCCTGTAACAAATCAAAAAGCATCTTGTGTCATTTAAAATTTATTACTTTTTGTGAAATCTTAGCACACGTATTCTTTACAATAACATGAAAAAGCACTAACAATAAAAAAAATATTTTTCAGTATTTTTCATAAATGTAATTTCGATTAATAATTTATAATATTTTGCACAACATTGTGCTATACATCAGTAAGAAACAAATCATTTATTTATTTGAGGAAATAGCTTATAACTAGGAGAATCTCTGAAAATCCTGGCATCAGTGGCAGCGAAGTTAATCAAGTAAACAAGTTTTAAAAATAAAATACTATTTGATATTAACTTTTAGGTAAATCTAGTCTAGTTTATAAATATTAATAAGTGCCTTATTATTAATCAAATCCCAAGTCAATATTCAACTTCAACTTCCAGAAATTAGTTCATTGGATTTAAGAGGCAAAACTCTGGGAACAAAATTATTCAGAATTATATAGTATTCGGAGGTTTGATTCATATCAGCAATGGACAAAATGATGGAAACACTTGGAATCGTAATAATTATTTTCATCAATATTAGTTATCATTCAGAATTCGATATGATTAGATGTATGTAGATATTTCACATAATATATAAATATCTTATATCATTCTTCCTGTAACATATCTCCTTATCCTGTAAGTGATGTAATTAGAGGAAATTATCATTTGAATTATAGCTGAAAATGTCCCCTAAAGATTCAATAATTTTAAGGTTAGATAGCATCAACACAATTGATCACTTTATCCTTAAGTTCATTGCATTAAATTACATTGCACTTTGTTGTATGTATTGAATATTATACACATAAAAAAGGAGAGCTATCGGGGGTAAGAATTTAAGCACTAATTAGATGAATGTGATTTTCTGGAGTACTTTGAAAAACGTTTGTCCAATGGCCTGACTCTTAAAAGTGACTATGGGTCCTAAGCAATGTAATATCTTATAAATTTCTATATATTGAAGAAATTCGACATTCTAAAATAATATTACATAACTAGCGTCGTACTTGTAACTGAATAACTCATAGAAGATACTTGACTTAATATTCTATTTGTACGCATGTAAAACAGCAAAGCCTAAATTCCACAAAAATTTTGTGTAAAGGTTATTTTGGGCGTTTTCTTCAGTAAGTATATTTGTTATTTTAATTTCAATCACAGTATAGAGAGCACCAAAATTTAGGAGATATTTTCTTATACCCCCTAAAAATCTCATACATTTAAGACAATAACGATCCGCATTTCATTTTGTAGAAATAGGAGTTTAAGCTGATATTTTGTTACTGAATATTGCTTGAAATGCGAAAAGCCACTTAAAACCATTTCACCTTTTAGAGGGAAAGACACAAAAATGACCTTGTTAGATACATATTCATGACATGAGAAGTTGCCGGGGTTCGTATACATATTTATCCCTCCTATTTAAGTTACAGCTCTTTGCAAAATTGATAGGGAATATCCTCTATATATTTCTGATTTTTGAAACATATTCAACTAAACTTTGAAGACTTAAATTTAGTGTTATTTGATTCGTGAGCCAATTCCAATGAATTAATGGAGGCTAATGTAAATTAATATTGAAATCAATATTTATATACAAATTTACATTAGTCTCTATTCATAAAGATAATTATGAATAATATGATATACAATAAGAATAATTATGAAGCTACAGATAATCCAATCGAAAAAGGTATGGTAGAGAGAGAGTAATAAGAAGCTTACAACGAAGAAGTTAGACATATATCTACGATGTTAATAGATACAAGTATATGTTGTGAACTTTGGAGCAGTGATTAACAGTAAGCGGACAATGAGTCAAATCCACTTGCAAGTTATTCTACTGATTTAGACCCAATAAGTCTGTCACAGGTAAGCATCTTTTTTGTAACATTAATCTTCACTTCTGGGTATATGTAGAGGGATCAAGGTCTACAGGCGTGATAACTAGCATATTGTTTTTCATTTATTCTAAGATTCAGATAACCTTCATTATATTTCTACTTTTTCTATATGTGTGTGTATTCATTTATGACTATTTAATTATTGATTAACGATGAAAATTTTAAGTGCTAGTGCTCAACTGGTGTTAAAACTGTCACTAAATTGTAAATACATATAATTAATTAAACACTATAATAAACTATTTCACTTTTTTAAAGAAAAAAAAACATTTTATAACGTTTAAATTATAAGAATCAGGATTATGTTAATCACTTCTCCAAATGTTTGTTATTTCATGGCATTGATATATAATGTTAAAAATGACCAGTAACTATTAACATTACATTTTACTATTAAAAACGTCTCACTAAAGACCACGAACAACTTAAAATACTAACAAATATAATTAATATAATTGTTTCAGTTTTTATAATGTAATATAATTATTTAAATATAATTGTTTCATTTTTTTTCTTCTAAAATTTATAAAAGTGTAGATGACTCGTTTTCAAAATGACCGATTCAATTATCTCATTAAAGTATTATTAAATTTTTGTACATGTTTCTTAACTATTAGTTTTTTCAGTACATGTTATACTTAACAAGTTAGATTCGAACTTGTCTAAAATGCCGAGAAAAAATAATAGCGGAAATAGCAGTACACAAGAGCAATTCTTACTACAATTATATTATTTGTAAAATTGTGTCAGTAAAATAACGTGAGCTAAAATAATTACAAGCATGTGAATTCTTCTTTGACATGCTCGAAAGAATTTAATAATTTCTATATTTTTAACTAACTTTAATTTTTCTTATAATTATTCAAGTTTCAGTGAGACTGTAGAAAATAACATTTTCACGAAGACTCACAAATGTAACAAAATTCTTCTTAATTATGTCTCCATTTAACAATTTTTTTAAATATAACTGATGTAATAAAAATAGAAATCTGATTAAAATGCCTGCCCTTGTATAAAGTAAATATTGTTTTAGTAAAATACCTAAGAACAGAAAAAAGTTGCAGCTACTTAGCTACTATAAAGAATTTATTTGAGCAAAACTTACTGTAAACCAAAGAAAATATAGTGTCCTGAAAGTTCTCATACTAGCAACTAGTGAATTTATTATACAAAAACAAAAACAAAAAAATCTAAAGCAATTATTTTTATGTTAATGATGAAAATCATTTTTAACATATCGTATAAGAATAATATTGAACTTACATTTAAAACAAATGTTCTAAATATCCTCCCAATCTAGGAGGAAAATTTGAAGTCATTTGCACATATTTTGAGAAATACTCGCACTTTTTCAAGATCCTGGGAGTGTCTTCTTGCACACTTGTTGAATAATATAGCAAGTTTCAGATTAAGTTGTTTGAAAATTATTTTCATAAACATATTATTTTCTAAAATCTTTGAAAATTATTTTCATAAACATATTATTTTCTAAAATCTTTGAAAATTATTTTCATGAAGTAAACTTTAATCTCAACAAATAAATTAAGAATGCTAAAACCAGAGGAGAAAGATAGAAAAAGTCTTTTTAAAAAACGAGTCGATACCTTAAAAAGATCTCAAAGCATACTTTGAGTTTCATTTTACATACGGTATACTGCAACGCTTTCTTCGAAACAAAAATCTTGTTCCCTTGACTTGAGCATTACCTGACTTTTATCTGTTGAGATATTTAATAAACGAAGCTTACGAAAATAATCCCCGAACAACACATTATCTGAAAATCACCACATTACACAAAGAGCATTACTCCTAACATCTATAAATACGTTTTTCAAATTATGTGCTAAATTATAACACGAATTAAAAGAAGTTAAACCAATATTGGAAAAGTCATTAAAGTTTTATATCAATCTGAATTATTTCAGATTTTATTGTTTATACAAGAAACTAATTTTGTTTTATCATAAAATATCAAAGATGCTTTCTTTAGAGGATATACAATACAAAACTGTGATATTAAGTAATTCTAAAGAGATAGACGATCATTTTAAGCATTAAAAATTAATTAAGTTATCTCTTATCTACAGTTAAAATAATTTTGTAAATTATTATTATTATTTATGAAACGTTAGAAATGCGTATCTGGCAACGGGAAACTTTATTCAGCTTCTTATATTGCTGAGATTGATTCAGATGCAAACTTTTAATAGAAGATTGAAATTTCATTACTTCAGAAGATGAACATTCATTACGTTTTCATTATATTTATTCGTTATTCATTATTCATTTCCTTATTCATTTATTTCCTTTCAGTACATTACTTTTGAAGTATTGTCAAACCCTTTGAAGAAACATTTTGTGTTCCAGATATTTTCGACTTTTTTTTCCTTTTTTATTCTTACTTCATATATCATTACATATAAATTTTATTACATATTAAAATTTTTCACGCTTTTCTATGCAATGAAATCCTTTATTTGAAGTGAGGTATTATTATGATAATTCAAATAAATGAAATATAATAGAAATGATAGATAACTGCTGTGCAGTAACTTCTTTTTGCTTTCAATATCATTTTAGATACGTTTTCTTTCAGACCAATTTTAATTATTTAAAATGCTCAAACATTTTCTTATTCAGAAATTTATTTACCTTCAAAAGAATAAATATTTTACTAAAGAAGTCTTGCAGTTTGATGCTAAATTTTTGTAAAATACTGTCACGGTATAAAACGCTTTTTTACGGTAATCAGAATTTAACCGAAACAGAAATGTTAAATCAGATGAATTAGGGTGGAAATATTTGAATTTCAATGCTAACGATTTAAGTAAAGAGATAAGAGTCGGAAGAGAAATTGTACATCTAAAATACAGAAATTTTGTCTCATAAGTAGAACTAAATATCATCTCAGTGATAAATTAATTCATGAAAGGAATATTTTCAAAATGAAAACCTTTATTTCTGGTAAGTCAAAAAATTATAAATATAAGATTGCTGTAGAATTTTAAAAAAATGATGTTTTTAAACTTAGCTAATTTACTATTTTTGTATTATTATTTGTATACTTGCAATATATGTTTTTAAGTGTATTTCAGCTTTTTAAATAAATGGTTTAATTTTTTTAATAATCTGCTTAAATACAAACTGTTAGAAATCAATTGTTTTTATCAACTATATTAGTATTACAATTTGCATACGCTTCCGAGTATCCATCGCTAAAGTATTTGCAAAGAAGTCATGACGTCAATCTCGTAACAAATAATATTTCAATCAGACTACGAGTTTCGGTTCAGAGTGTGTGTAGCAATTGTAGCTGTAAGGCTGTCCATCGGGATTCAAAGATCTGGCCCTAACGTAGGGTGGATGTGGTGGGTCAGATTTCTACCTCGTTCTACATCGAGATTTTCAAAATTTTAAGGCTTATTAGATGGAGTACGTGGACCTTTGTGTCGGTTAGAAATAGATGGAAGCTTTCAAAACAGTTAACAATACGAACATGAAACTCTGAATTTGCCTAAGACAAGACCCTTAATTAATTGCGATTCCTTATGGCTTCATGTAAAATGTCTAAACATGTAAGTAACTTTATATATTTCACGAAATGCTTAATGAAATCAGTAAATATCTGTTGATATAAACTGCTGTTTGTAGAAAATGCAACACCATGAAGGAATAATCAGAATCAAATGAAATTCGCAGCAAATGTCAATTATAGGATATTA
>BMAW01110486.1:544412-687373 GCA_019974015.1 Nephila pilipes | reverse complement strand
ACACACACACACACACACACACACACACACACACACACACACACACATGTATTGTTCTCAGTATTAGTATACGGAAATCGTCCAATATTTACTTTTTTAAATGTATATAGGACATTGGGGAGAGTTAGCTGTGGAGTGTGTGGATTTATAAACAGAGATAAATGTTTTCTTTGGTAATATTGTTCCCAATATAGTAGAGACCACAGTAGCCTAATGGTCACGGTCGCAGACTCACGCCCGATGGTTTCGAGTCGTGGATTCAAGTCCTGATGCTACTAAAGACCTGCCATGTAGCCGGGGCTGATTCAAGTTGAATCTGTGGTGACTCCAAGTCCTCCCGTTGCCATGGTGTGGAAGTTTGAAGAAGGGGCTCCAACTCAAATGTCGTCTTCGTTACATGACCGAAGTTCAAATTTACGAGGTCCATCACCAATATCCCTCGAGTTCCTTCTCAATGCGACGGTAATAAATAAATAAATAATTCCAATCACACTCCCAGTACAATAATTAACACAGGAGAAATCTCCAGACTTGTCTCATCTGACAAAACGACAGATCTTTACTATGTCTATATTATATGTACTTTGCAATTCAGAGACTTAATCTTCCAGTGAGACATTAGTACGAATTCCGAAGAGGAGAAATCGTGAAGTGATTTCTTCCCACATGATTTTAGCCTTAACTGGAGCACTTAATAAGTTTTCTAAAGGTAAGACCTGTCCTGTACACACAGGGTCTGCAGTAGATAATTTTATTTTACTACTTTTTAGAAAAGGACACATTAAGGATGTTTTCACGTTTTGGAATTTTGCTTTTAATTTCTGTGGGTATAGGGAGGGATTGGCTAGTCAATAAGGATTTAGGTTTTGGAATATGAAAATGCTCTTGATTATGCTCTCAAAAAATTATTTATCTCTGATATTTTCTTTTGTTCTGTTCGTGTTTCAAGTTCTTTATTGCTCAGTGATATTTTAAATATTCATTATTTCCCGCTCCCCATCGTGGCCTTTATTGAGGACGACAACCGTTCGCCCATATTTAAAATCACTTACAACGAATGATTTAACTTGGATATACTCGTTAAGTTTGATTGGTTTTATTAACGTCGCACTAAATGCAACAAGAGGGCTAATGGCGACGGACCTTGAAATTTTGAACGTCGGTCAAGTGACGAAGACGACACCTGGACTAGCACCCCTTTCATAACTTCCACACCACGCCAATGGGACTTGGAGTCACCACAGATTCAACTTGCATCAGTCCCGGCTACACGACAGGTCTTTAGTGGCATCAGGGCTCGAACCCACGACTCGATGAAGACCGTCGGCCGCGAGTCATTGACTGTAAGCACTAGGTTACTGCGGCCACGGTCTACTCGTTAAAAAAAAAGGAACAATTAAATATGTAATCTTACCGAAATGCATGTATAATAATAAAAAAAAAAAAGTCGATACCTCAGTTTTTATAGGCAAAGAGCAAAACTAAAAAGGAAATCACCTCGAACTTTTTAAAGAAATTTGATTAACTTATTCGTAAAAATTTTCAAATCATATTTTCAAACTTTACTCGCAAGCAACGTCAACCCCAGAAATCTGAACAAATATCTATCTAGACCTTTTATGCATGTACCTACAAATGAAAATTTTAGCAAGAAATCGAATCGGTAAAATTTGTCAACATCGAAAATATTGGGAAGGTTGTTTTTTTTTCCCGCGTGAAAATGCTTAACACGAAAAATATTTTGGTCCTTACAGTTTTGTGTTAAACGTTTTTCACTGTACATACTAGAACAATCACTTTACCCGTGAAGAGAGAAAAACACTCGAGGAATGTAAAAACTGAAGCAACACCAAAAAAGAAAAGAAAAAACAAAGTAAACAAAAAAAAAAAAAAAAGACTCGAGGATGAAATCAGTGGTTCTGAAGCTGGTGAAAAAAGCCAGTCACGCTCACTGCTTCTCAAAGGTCAACAATGCAGAGCCCCTAGAAGGCCCCCTCACCGGTAAAAGTCCTTAGGGTAGAGTAGTCTTTGGTATATAAGTCGGATGTTTATCACTTTTTCCAGGGAGATAAGACAAGATTTAAAGGTAGATTTCCTTTTCAACGGTTAGTTGTCTTCTCAGCGCGAAACTTAGCGGACTGTTTTATATTGAGTTCTATCCTTTTTTTCGTCATGTATTCCGTTAGTCGCATGTACAAAAAAGCCATTAGTGTATTAGGAGTTAGTGTTAGAAAATCAAGTGGACTTTTTATAGGAAATGCGGTGAGTTGTATTCGTTATTTAATGAATTCTGAGAGTATTTCTCTCTTAAAATATTTGCGAAAAAATTGCTGGATTGTTTGAAGGATTTTTGGATATGTGCTTTAAGTATTTTTTATTTTGTACGACTTGATAATTATGATAATTAAATTTCTAAAATGAATTTTGCATGAATAAATGTGTAGTTATTTACTTTTAAAATTCATCTAATTGAACACTTAGTTTATATTATTAAATGTTTGTTGAATTTCTGTATTTATTTTGTTGCAATTCGTGGTATATTCTTTCGGTGAAATTTATTTATCTAAACATTAATTCCGATTGAATTCTTTATGTTTTTTAAGAAGAAATTTAGCTATATATGTTTATTAATTATCTGGCTATAAACATGTTTATCTTTTTAGAATTATGATTAGGCACATTGTTTGCAATGTTTTTTTGTTTTGAATTATCCGTGTGATTGAACAATTCATATATTTGAATGTTTCTTTTTTCATCTTTACAAAACATACTCAGAAGTCTGAGAAGTTTTTTTTTTTTTTTTTTTTTTTAAATATCTTTTTTCTTTGATTCCGTTAATAGTATTCACTTTGTTTTATCCATCATGTTACAAATTCTAATTGAAGTCTTATCGTGCATTTCCATTGAATAAAATACGTGTTTTTGAAACCATCCATAATATTAACATTTCAGTAGAATTACTGCAAGGTATAACAAGTATGGGAGCTTCAAGTTTTTAAATTTGTGCATATTTTTAATCTCTAAACTTTATATAAGAATTGTTTCCAGATTAAAATTTTTCAATGTTTTTATTTATGTTTAATTGTAATGTGTTTTTAATGTAATTAAAGAACGCGTTAATGTAATTATTAATAATTTTAATATTATTAACCTTATTAAATATATTTTAACAATTTATTATCTTCTAAAATTTAATTCTTTGCAAAATTTTACTAATTCGGTAATATTAAGAGAAATATTCGGTAATATTAGATCTTGTTTTAGTATCGTTGAACCTTTTGTTCACGATGAGATTTCAAATGATGACTATAGATCTTTATTCTGTACTTAAAATAAGAGAAATATTTAGGTTTCATAGCTATTTATCTTATACAGCAAATAGTAAAAATTTCAGCATGAATCTTTTGCAATATATTAAGTTTTATGATTTTGTTCTATTTTTATTAGGGAAGCATCGCTTTACGAAGAGCAACTCCAAGCAATGGAGGCCTTGCTGTGGTGAGTTATAAAATCTTGATATTTTTTCGGACACCATTTAGATTACAAATGTCTAAAAGATATTATTTAAGAATATATATCATACCACATCCTTGCGTTTGAGTGTTAAATTTTTTCAGTACTTTTGAAAAGTAACAATTTTTCTTAAATGTTTCAAATATTTTATTTCTTTAAATAATTTTAAAAAAAATTCAGAATTTGTCAGCGAATAAATCCATATAGATTTTCTTTTCTTTATTTTTTTAAGGCTGCTTTGTACAGACCAAGTGAAGACTGCAGCTTTTCGACTGCGGTAAGTTGTATTTTCGCTATAGGAGATCTTGTTTGGAGCAGTATAGTCGCATCTGGCTCTTGCGCCATTAAAAAACTATCACCAACTCGCTTTAGGAGATACATACTGAGATTAAGGTAGAAAAGAGAGTTTTGATGATGAAATATTTTAATTATATTTAAATTAATTTATATTTTTAAAGATAAATCGATGTCAAAATAAATAAAATTTTTGATTTTTTATATAATGTTCCCACATTTTTCTTTTCCTTAATTATTTCTTTATAAAATCCGAACCTTAAGTATATAATTTGCCTATTAAAATAAGTTGAAAACTTCATGTTAATAACTTCTATCAAACATAATTCGCTAGCAACACATTAACTGAATAATATCTCAGTGTTAGAAAGAAAGAAAAATAAGTTAAATATACAAAAAAGTACTACGCATTCAGTTGCTCTTCCGCATAAAAATATGTGAATTAGAAGCCCAAAATTCCTCTTATAAATTAATAAAAAGGAATCATGTGTGAAGTTAAGATATACATATAATCGTATTCTTAAGCCAAAAAATGTTTATTCCACGACTTTTCATGAGGTGCATACATTTGATTCCTTATTTAAAATTTCATTGTTCACATATTTTGAATTTGACATTTTATTTTGAAGTAATTAAATTTTTTTTCTGAAAATCTTTTACTTATTTATTAAACATAAGACACTCCAATATCCCTCAATTTGAATAAAAGTATGTGAAAAAAATGTGATAGTTTTAAAGTTTATGCTTTATATACTTTATTTGAAAACAACAGATATTAAAAATGCTTCAGTTTATTAGATAATCGAACATGTACACATTACGAGGTTGCCATCTGTATCATATCTATGATAAAGTTATTAGTTTTACATTAGAATTAAGATTGACTAATAGCTGGCAAGAATTTCAGAGTATGCAAATGTAGCAAGTAAACCCACAATTTTGGATTTCTTAGCATTGGCTATAGAATGACTAACTTTTCATCAATTAACAAAAGCCCAACCATCTCATTCTATACTTAGACTGAAATCTGGTGGGACCTGAGCGGTCACTGCGTTACCCGAGTGGTCATTGTTGTGAGCTCTTGGCTGGCGTTGTTTTCGATTCCTGATGCCGATGCACCCTAGTGATCTTTTTATTTCCCATGGGGTTAACGGTCTTTGGTAAACACGGGTGACGAGCCCCCAGGATACCCTAGTGATACTCCTCTTTTTTCTACCATCTTTTTTGTCAATCAATTTTTTTCATTCGCCTAGATCACAGCTATTCCTTATTTGGTGCACCATGCCACATCTGGCTCTTGTGCCGTTAAAAATACTATCACTCACACGATTCTTGATGCCGCTAAAGACACGCCGTGTAGCGGGATGATGCACGTTAAATCTGTGGAAGCTTCAAGTCTCCTAGTTGGCGTAGTGAGGAAGTGTGGAGAGGGAAGTACCTGCGCGAGTGTCGTTTTCATCACTTCCCCGAGGTTCACAATTAAGAGATTCTTCATGTTGCTTCTTAGTGAGACGTTAATAAACAATCGATCGGGAGAAATCTGGGGTAAAATATACTCTCATAGGTTTCGGAGCTGAATACGGTGTGAAATTGAAATGTCTTGCGCATAATCCACAGTACAATTCTAATGCAAAGTTAAATTTAATAAGAAATTGTAATGGTTCAAAAGTTTTTGATAAATATAATTCTCAGCAACCAGTTTCAGTTTACAAATGTTTCATTAAACTTTACCTAAGGTATCAATCTCATTCTACGAAAACTTAATTCTTTACCTAGATATAAATTGACGAATGTTTGCTATAAAATGTTTTCGTTTTCTTTGCGATCATGTAACACTAACTTTCACAACATCAGAAACACTTCACTACTTAGGGGAAGTAATATTTGCACGTGTCGCAAATGTCATCACATTGGAAACACAATCGTATAATGCTAATCTCTTCCTAATCTTATCTTTTGTGTCAATAAATTTTCCTAAGTATTTCCCGACTATTGAAGTGAATGATCATCGTTCACTGTACATTTTATGTTTTGGAGAAAAGGTTTGAAAAGATTGAAAAAGATATAAAGTTCTTTTCAAACGATTCTAATATGAAGAGCTGTTTCGTTTTGTTCTTCTCTTTATTATGAAGTGTATTGTTTCTATGTTGCACAGTAACAGTATACAAGAAAATTTAATAATTTATATCTTTTACATTAAATAAAACTTAGCTAAATATTGACATTTTTAGCCTTTTAGATGTGGATGTAAAATATAACGTTAGGCTTTCGATAAAATATTTGCTTTGAAATATTTAATTTTGCATCAAAAAATTAAAACAAAATTATCTCTTTTTCTATAACTTAAATGTATAGTTATCATAAGTGACAAATAAAGACAATATAGCGATGTATTCTATTCAGCTTAAAACAAAGTCGTAGACTTAGAAAGCTTTTAGATTTAGTTTACATCTTTAGCATGAAATTTATTTTTCTCAAAATAATTGTTCGTATTTTAAATTTTTGTAATTTTGCATTATAATTGAAATTTCCGAAATTTTTTTTTTTTGCTTTAAAGATGACATCTTCAGTTTATTGAATGCTTTTGAAGAAATGTCACACAAAAAAACAAGTACTCCTTAGGTTAGTGTTGTGTTTTCGTCGAGTCGTGAGTTCGAGCCTTGATGCCGCCAAAGACTCGCTGTGTAGCTGCGGCTGATGCACGTTAAATCTGTCGTGGCCGAAAGTCCTCCCGTTAGCATGATGTGGAAGTTAGGAGAGTGGGTGCCAGGTCAGATGTTGTCCTCGTCACTTGACCGAGGATCAAAATTACAAGACCAGTCACAATACCTTTACTAACTACTTACCTTTGTGGCATTTTTCCTTTCCCTTGGGGCTTACTGTTTTTCGCAAATATGGTTGAAGCGCCCCCGGGATACCTTAACGATCCTTTATTTTTTATCCTTATCAATAAATCTTTACCTTTCTGCCATTTTAAACGTCTAGAACATAGTTACTCCTGATTTGGCGCAGCATAGCAGCATCTAGCTTTTACGCAATTAAATACCACCATCACTCACTCACAAGTGTTATCTTCGTCACTTGACCATCGTTCAAAATTTACAAGGTCTATCACCAATAGTTTCTTTATGCGACGTTAAAAACAATATTTATCAACCAGTTACATAATTGTGATATTTTTTAAGGCATGATTTTGTTAATTTATAGGCAAATACTTGTACAAGAGCCTCACAAACTGATAGATCCGTTATGATGACTACGGTAAGTCATATAATGAATTTTTGCTTAAATATTTAAACATATTTTAACGATGGATAATCATCTCTCTCTCTCTCTCCCTGTTACATCTTCTTTTTTTCTATTTCTTTCAAATTCATATTTTCTTTTCAGACTAACTTGTTAACAGGTCAATTGAAAAGTCAACGGCCTGACACATAGATGACGCTACTAGAATTAAATCCATATGTTTTTTAGTTAGCCCTAACCCTCAAAAGATGCGTGTATAAATTTGACAGTTGTCGGATCATTAGTTTGTGAATTATAGCATTTTAAGTGAAGCAATTTTTGTTATTGTGAAAAAAATGGATAAAAAGGAATTTCGCGTGTTGATAAAATATTGCTTTTTGAAGGGAAAAAATATAGTTGAAGCAAAAACTTGGCTTGATGGCGAGATTCCGGACACTGCTCCAGGAAAATCAACCAACAAGGATTGGTATGCTAAGTTTAGACGTGGTGAAATGAGCACCGAAGACGGTGGACGCCCAAAAGAGGTTGTTACCGAAGAAAACATTAAAAAAATCCACAAAATGATTTTGAATGACCGTCAATTGAAATTGAATGAAATAGCAGACACTCTAAAGATATCAACTGAACATCATATCATTCACGAATATTTGGGTATGAGAAAGCTCTGTGCAAAGTGGATGCCGCGCGAGCTCACTTTTGACAAAAAACAACGACGAGTTGAAGATTCGGAGCAGTGTTTGAAGAGGATCAAGCGTAATAAACCCGAGTTTTTGCGTCGATATGTGACAATGGATGAAACATGGCTCCATTATTTCACTCCGAAGTCCAATCGACAGTCATCCGAGTGGACTGCACACGATGAACCCGCTGCAAAGCGTGGGAAAACGCTACAGTCGGCTGGCAAGGTTATGGCGTCTGTATTTTGGGATGCGCATGGAATAATTTTCATTGACAAACCTTGAAAAAGGAAGGACCATCAACAGCGACTATTACATAGCGTTATTGGACCGTTTGAAGGACGAAATCGCCGAAAAACGGCCGCATTTGAAGAAAAAGAAAGTGCTGCTTCACCAAGACAATGCACCGTGTCACAAGTCAGCGAAAACGATGGCAAAAATCCATGAATTGGGCTTCGAATTGCTTCCTCATCCACCGTATTCTGGCCCCCAGCGACTATTTCCTGTTCTCAGATCTCAAAAGAATGCTCGCTGGGAAGAAATTTTCGTCGAATGAAGAGGTGATCGCCGAAACTGAGGCCTATTTTGAAGCAAAGGACGAATCGTACTACAAAAATGGTATCGAAAAGTTGGAGGGTCGCTATAATCAGTGTATCACCCTTGAAGGGAATTATGTTGAATAAAAAAAACTAATTTTGCCAAAAAAATGTGTTTTACTATGGTAGGCCGGGGACTTTTGAATTGACCTGTTAAAAGGTCAGTCTTTCAAAATGATATAAACGATTTTTTAATAAAATATTTGTAATAATTTGAAATGTAATTTAAAAAAAAATAATCGAAATTTAAGTAAAATACAGAGTTTTACAAAATATTTGAATACATACTTTTATCGTTTTTTAGTCGCTAATGTATTTACAAAGGGCGGCTACGAGTTGCAAATATTCGACTTCGGTAAGTTGCTTAGTTTTATTTTGTGTTATTTGTGAGTGGTGTTGTGTCTTATTACATATATTTTTCGAACAGCTCTTAAATTATGCTTACATCTAAACCTTAAGATGAAATTAAAAGTATGTGTTCTTTTCAAAGTTTGTATTTTAAGAAACAGCTGAGAATAAAATGTCTTCTAAAACAGTACCGAAATTAGTTGTGTTTTGGATTGAAATGATTTTAAGACCTCTGGTTTCAAAGACCTTAAAATAACTTCTAGGTAAAAAAAAAAAAAAATCAAGTAACACACTAAGGATTCCAATAATGATTAATTTTTAAATTGATAATTTCAACAATGATCATCCTTAATTATAAATGCTGATTGCTTTCACCCATTTTTTACCGTAGAAAATGAATATTTAAGATATGTTACATTTTGCGACATTTCAAACGTGTAACGTTTTTTTAAAGAAATTCAAGAGAATGCAAAATAATATTGCATAAAATTTTATGTTTACTTCAAAATTATAAAAAAATTTGATTTATGATGTTATGATAGAGAAAAATTTGAAATCAATAAATTTCTCGTTATAGTCCATTTGAGAATAAGTTTCATCTCGAGATCATTTGGTAGCTGTCTCCTGTGTCTCATTCATTTAATTATCAAAATTTAGTACTAAATTAATGAACTATTTTGACTACTTACAGATCGTGAGTATTTTTTAAAATGACAAGGTATATAAGATCCAACCATAATTCTCCATTCTTACTCAGTGACGTAGCTGACCCATGTGGTGACCGGGTATGACAGAATAGTCCCAAATTAGTTCATGCATGTCGTAAGCGGCGACTAAAATGGGTACCCAGAGTCTGGGGGTATAGCCGTGCACCTTGCCTCTGGGGATTGGTCGCGGTAGCCTAGTGGTGATGGTTTCGGATTAGTGACTGGCGGTTTCCGTTCAGTCACTGGTTCGATCCTTGGCCGCCAAAGACCCGCCGTGTAGCAGGGCTGATGCACGTTAAATCTGTTCGGGGCCCAAAGTCCTCCCGTTGGCATAGTGTGGATGTTAGGAGAGGGGGGTGCCAGCTCAGGTGTCGTCCTCGTCACTTGACCGTGGTTCAAAATTACGAGGTCCGTCACCAATAGCCCTCGTGTTGCTTCTAGTGCGACGTTAATAAAAACTAAACTATTTTAATTTCTAGATCACATATTTTTCCTTGTTTAGCGCAGTATGGCCGCATCTGGCTCTTTCCCCGATAAATTTTACTATCACATATCACAGTGAAATAGCTGGAGAGGGACAAAGAAGGACATCTGTCTCTGGGTGTTGCATCCAGGGGACGCCAAAATGTTACGGAATTTTAGAAATGTTTTCAGTTTTTAAATGGCCCAAAAAATTTCGCATACTCAATTCCTCATTCCATTGGTATGAGGATAACTTTTTCTTATGATTTGTTTCTCTATCTGATTCTACTTGAGATCATCCATAGTACAGGAAAATTTGTCAGCCTTGGTTTTGCTGAGTGTGGAGCAGGTAGTTACAATATACATTTTGATGAACTAATAGATAGATAGATTCACTATAGTAGAGGTTAAGAAAATCTCTTTTTGAAGTTAATTTGATGTCATTTACATTTAAGGCATTATACACATCAAACTATTATTTTGTACTTTATACTAACACATCATTTTGGGTTTATTGTATTATTTTTAATGTAGTGCTTTACATTTTTGCATTATTATACTTGAATAATATTTTAGAATAATTATATTTTCGAATAACCGTTGTCTTTATTATTTAACTTCGTTCCACCTCTTTATAAATTCCGCGAAACCTTGAAAATATGCGCATCAAAGTGCTTTAAAAAAGTTAAAACATGTAAGGAAAAAAATCGTATTTTTATATTTAAGATACTGTTTTAAATACATTTTTAAAAAGTTTTCTTTCTTTTCCCCAATGCATTTTGACAAACAGGATGAGGGTGAAATCTTCAGTTATCCCCTGAATGCTAAACCTCCTACCTACGTCTCTCTTTTTAAACAAAAAGTCAAAATTCTGTTTTTGCTTGTATTGTGATGTATGTACGAAAGAAGTCGCATGAAATGTCTATTTCGAGTACGCAGGTTTGGAAAAATATTCACTAAACATGAGACTACTTTTTTTCGGGTAATGTGTAACCTCTTAGTTAAATCTCAAATTCATTTGAATTTGTCTGAATTGACTGTTCTATGACATTCAGATTGAAATTCACGAAGGAGAACCAGAACTGCTATTCGTGGTTGATGATAACACCAACAATAGTGTCGAGTCTACAGTAGTGTTTGCAACATATCAGTTGGTACTGTGGGCCCTGCATCATTTTATTGAAAAACAAATTATCAAGAAATCTATCTCAAGAGGGGATCCTCACACACTCGTACCCAGATAAAGATTGACAACCATATTTAACTACAGTGTCAAGTTGTGACGGCCTCCTATTAATTCATTTCGTCTGACATCTTAAAGTTAAGCACAAAATCTAAATTTCAACTTTAGTTCAAACACAGACCAAATAAGTATATGCAAAATACCTTTATTTCCTCCTCAAATAGCCTACTTTGGCTCTTGCGCTATTAAAATTCCCTGTCACTCACTCACATTCCTCCTCAAATAAGGGGGATTCTCTCCATAGTTCTTTTCCGAGAGTACTAGACCGGGTGTGAAAGAATAGCCCCAATGTAACTCGTACTGGTCGTAAGAGGCGACTAAAATGGGTACCCAGAGTCTGGGGATTATATCAAGGAACCTCAGGGGCTTGCCTTCTGAAGTATCCTAATTACCTTTTTATTTCCTATGGGGTTTATTGTCTTTGGTAAACAAGGGGGAAGCGTCCCCTGGATACCCTAGCAATCCTTCCTTATTTTCAATCCTTATTCTTGTCAACCAATTTTTATTTTTCCTTTTTTTTCATTTTTTCACACGTCTAAACAACAGCTTTTGGGCGCAGCATGTTCATATTTGGCAATTGCACTATTAAAATGCTATCACTCACTCGTTTGTCTTTTCAATTTTTTTCTCACGTCTAAATTACAGCTTTACAGTACGTTTAGATAACAGCTTGTTTGGTGCAACAGGACAGTGTCTGGCTCATGCGACATTAAAACACTATCACTCACTCCGCGAGTAATAATTTCTATAATCTATCGAAGAATACGATCACGAGAACCCTTACGCAAGCCCTGATCTGACCAAATTCACAAAACGCAACAGAATACTTTTGCGCTCATTAGCACTCTTCTTATAACCATAACCTTAATTTTCTTCAATTCAATTATCTGTCGTTTTTATACGACTGGATTATATATACTTATTCCTCTTGCGAAGTTTTTGTAATTTTGTATCACATTCCATTTGATTGAGAAGAAGCTGGGAATTTAAATATAAAATCGGAAAAAATCCAGATGTTATTCAAAGGGAAATAAATCGCGAATAGCCCATATTCAAAGTGCATTCATATATTGTCTCATTCAAATCTTCTATTGGGAAGGTCTCGAGAATAATTTTGGTAGTATTTCCTAAATTTTGAATTACATACTTTGAAAAATTTTAAAGCTTATATTGAATATATTTAAAATTCTTTTTCTATTTTTAAAATTTTGTTTCATTTATATTTTTATTCCACAGTCTGGCCTAGGAATAACAAGTAACAGTGGACTTATACCAAACGAAGTAAGTTACAAAAATCAAACCGTACCTTATTTAGTTTTTATACTTTTAATCTAGAATCACAGTTGAAAAAAAAAGTAATTTATCATTTTAAAACTAAATTTTTAATATTTGTATACTAAGCATTACTATTTTTTTGAATAATGGTTAAAAATTTTCTTTAATATTATTACGTACCAATATTAAAAATTTAAGTGTTAAATTTTAAAATGTATATAAATATTTTATTGATTTATCCTTTTCCGATAGATTCAGTTGGGAGAAAACTCCAATTGCGACTCATAACGTTTTCATATAAAATTGGTTTTGTACACCATATTTAAGATTTTAACGCAGTCATTTTGCATCCTTCATTGTCAGTCATTATATTTTACGTATCAATTTATCTTAATGTGGGTTGTGGTATTTTAAACAAATAATATATATAAGCCTGCTGTCACTCGCTCATTCTGTTGGATTTAAGCTAATATCCTAGTTGTTGCTATTTAAATATTAAAGCTTCCGATTTTTAATTTGAGAACGCCAGTCAAATTCAAACATAATATAGCGAGAGAAATTATTTCAATTAAAGCACTTCTCTTTTATTTTAGTCCTTGTGCCCATTCCTGCAAAAATATCGATCTTATTCTGATGCTGTAAGTTATATTTTTTTTTCTCTTCTTGCATGAAATCCAAAATTTTTTTATTGCTTCACAGAAATGTATAAAGTTCTAGTGGTACTTTTTATGTTACAATTAACAATTATATTTATAATCCTTTTAAGAAATTGTTGCATTAATTGCTTGTTATTAGCGGGTCTCTTTCTCTCTCAGTTGAAAAGTTTTTTCTTCTTCTTAAGTTAAGAATTGCATGCTATAGAAATTTCAGAATCTCTTGTATAGATGGCCTCCAAACGCTTATTTAGAATTATGCAGCTATAAATATGCATGCTGTTTATGAATTCTGAATCGAATATTTGGTTAATCGTATAATAATGGAAACTGCTTTTTCCGTTTCAGGTATTCGATTACCATATTCGCATAAACCGACCATTTGATCTAACTGACCTGGGCATTCAAACATAACAATCAAACGATCTGCCAATTCCAGCTTTATAGGCATATTTTATTTGCAAAAACAGCAGAAAACGAAAACTTATCAAATTTTTAACCAATTATTATTTCAGGAAAAAAAAAAGTCCGGATAAACCCAAAATTAACTTTTGATTTTTGTCTACGGTTGAATTGGTTCATGTGTGTGAGTGTTTTTAAATGAAGTTTCGATGTAATAAATTTCATGTTATTTTATGTAAATATTTGTGATGTTTATATTATTGTCGAAAGGCAATATCTTAGAACACTAAAAAAACTTTTTTTTCTCTAATTCAATAACTATTTCTAATATCATACACAAACTCGTCTAATTTTTATAATTAGTTTATGAACTATTTTCCCCACAGTCTACTTCTCACTCATTTCTCTTCCTTCGAATGCTTTTTTTCCGATAAAAATTGCTTTTTCCTTACTAAGCAATTTTTATCAATTCCTTTTTAAGATAATTAAATAAACTTAATTTATTTTGTAAGACACGCAGTTCACGAAATGAAATTTAATTGAATTTATTAAAATTTACACATTTTTGAAAAATTTATAATTTGATTCTTTGAAATAGAAGTTATAAATAGTTTGACAATAGATCACGAAAAACGTGAACGTATCACTCTGACGATGATAAACATGTCTGTTTCGATAGCTAGAGTAGCATATTATTTATGCAAAAAATTACCGACTGTTAGAATGAATTTCTTTTTTTATGTGTAATAAGAATTAAAGAATTATTAAAAATAAACAGTTTTCATTCTTAATTGAGTAATTTTTTCTACGCTATTATTGTCTTCAGTCTAAAATTATACGGTTTTTTTTCTTTATCTACGAATAAAAATGAAATAATAAAATATAAGACTTTAATTACGAAAAATATTATTTTAGATACGAAAATATTTTAGGTGAATGTATAGCATTTGAGGCACATTTCGTAACTTTAAACTATAAATTTAAATCGTACCATGAACAAAAAAAAGTTCTAAATAGGTTTATTTTGGAATTACAATAAATTACTCGAAGTACTCTACTTGTGTAAAACAAAGGCTTCTAAAATAACCAAAAGCGTTAAATTAGCAATTAGCAGTACAAGAATTCCTTTAAGGTATTTTGTTCTCCTTAATTATTAATGTCCTTTCGGAAGTTCGCAACCAAACAAAAGCAAATTTACTCATTAATGTAAAATCTTCAAATTACGCTATCGCAACCAATAAATTTTAAAGTTTCTTGGTTAATCTTTAAAATTTTCATTATCATATAAATAATTCACCAATGAGATCTCCTTTCAACTTTAGTTTAAAAATAAAGAGTAGAATTGAGAAAATTTTATATTTAAAAACTTATTTTATAAGTATAGAAATAAAGATCGTATTGAATACTTGTTTTTGATATGTGATAAAAATTCTATTGAAACGCTTATAAAAAAAGAGTAAATAACGAAATAACTTCAGAACCCACCACAATGTATGCGATAGAATTTGTAGTAGATATTTAGCTAATGCTAAAACTGACCATTTTATTTTAATGCAATCGCTATTTGACTTTAAACTGCGTACGATTAAGATAAAAATTAAATTAACTAAAGCTAACAATGCCCTTTTAAAATAACTAATAATTTAAATAATAAAGTGATATTAAAAATAATGTATATTGTTTGAAAGTTTTAGATATGAAGTACAATTCAGCTTTTCTTAGGAAAATAATCAGTTTTTGTAAAATTTTGTTACCAGTGTATTTCTTTTACACCCCAGAAACTTAAATCTAGATTAAATGCGATTTTTGGTAATAACAGGTTTGTAGTTTCATGGTTTGAAAAAAAGTGTATTGTTTTCCCCTTTGCGTCTGAGAGCCTCTCTAATGCGATGTTTCTCTAACCGAAATCAAAAACATTTTGCAAGTTATTCTTCCATTCTATTCTCTCTTCTCAATTTTTATTTGTTAAAACAATTCAGTGTTTCAGATCGTTGAAGAAGGGAAAAACAAAACAAACAGTGAAATTAAATTTCACTAAGTTGTTCAAGGGGGAAATTGTTTCTTTTTGGGACATTTTTACTCTTAGAAAGGTATTCTATTTTTTTAAAAAAATTATTCAGTCAATGCCAGGTTGTTATGATAAGGAATACTAATATACCTAGCTAAAATTTTTCAAAAATTATTTATACACGAAAAAGTTTTTATTTTTCTAATGTGTATTTTTTGCAAACAATGCATCCGAAATCCAAATATGATTGAAAAATTGTTGAAGTCTTCAAAATCAAAGTAATTTAGAAATGTATAGGTGAGTATTTACAAAATTTAACAGGTTGATTATGAAAAAAAAGTGAAATTAAAAACTATTTTACAATGAAGCAACACATTCTCTAAATTGGGTCATAAAGAAAAGTAATTTCAAGAAAAGTCATTTCCGTTCCCCCCTCCTACCCCATTTAAAGAAAATTTTAAGAATTTGCCTTGAAAATTTTAAGAAACGAAAATAATTGATATAGAAAAACTAAGAAATTCTTATTTGATTCCAAAATTTGAGTGATTTTCATTTATTTCCTTACATAAATTTCAAGACGCGTTAATTTCACTTTCATATTTATTACTAATATCTATTTAATATTTCCATATTGTAATTACTTCGACTTTTCAAGGCAATGTTTTTAAAACTTCAGTTGCTAATATTCATACGCGATAGCGTCTGACGTTGTCTAATTTTATCAGTTGTTAATTCCGCATACTTGTTATTTTCATATTCTGTATTAATGTATACTAAAGCAACGCTCATTATTTCTAAATTAAGAGAAACTAAATAATTTATTAAACTTATTAATATTTCACTTTCATATTTTAGACAAATATTATGTTAAGTTTCCGAGTTCTGCGATTAATTGTGAAAAACGAAATATGAACTCCAATTATTGAGAATTTTCTCAAGAAAAAAAAGTTTTATTTGCTTATATTGGTTGTCTTACATAAAAAATATTAATAATAGATAAAAGGTCTAGTTCAATTAATTAAGAAGTTCAGGTATATTTCTTCAATACAAATATTGCTACCAATAAAATGTTAAATAGGAAATGCTCCCTCGCGTATTTTGTGTATTAACTTAAAAAAAATATTGAAATAATTTTATCAATCTCGCCTTTCACATTTCTGTTCCTGCCAGTAAAAGCCGGTATTTTCACATAGGCAAACTACAGCCTCGCAGACGTTATTTTGACCTTCATTTAATGCAATAATGTATGCTATCTATACTAAACTGTATATTTTTTGTAGTTTTAGCTATTTAGTGTGTTTGACTATTTATGTGTAACGTATTACATTTTATGCAATAATTCAAAACTTTTATTCCGGTGCTCTAATCCGAAATTTGCTAGAACATTGTACATATATATTCTTTAACTCTGATTGAACTTCTGAATTCAAAAATCAAAATCGAATTACAAAACTTTTCGTTGCTTTACTCTGATAAAAACAAGTTTGCGATATGATATCGCTTGAAAATTCAGATATCTTAAGTACATTTGATTTTTCTTAAGAAGTCGGCATGGAGATAAGACAAGTTACGGGAAATAGTCTTTTTATAAAAAATTCCTTTTTCGATATTTTAATCAATTGTAATGTTTAGATATGAGGTTTTAAATCTCGAATTACTTCTCTGCCATGTTAGAATCTGGAATAGGTTTTTATTCATAATATTCTATAAAAAAACTAGGGTTCACGGTTTTAATTTGAAATAAAAACTATTAAATTAAACTTCCTTCATCCATGTATTGACTGGGTGTGGAAGATTCCACTGTAGCTCATGCATGTAGTAAAAGGCGATTAAAATGGGTGCCCAGTGTCTGGGTGTATAGCCGGGCACGCTGCCTCAGGGGATTATATCAGGAGACCTCAGGGTCTTGTCGTCTTTGATAAGGTACGGACATCATTAACTCAAGGCACCTTCTGATTGTTTTCTGTGATCGCACTCTCGGGATACTTAGTGATCATTCTGTTTTTGACCCTCCTTGTCAAACTTTTTATTTTCTCCCCATTTTTTTTTTCAAACGTCTAGACCACAGTTATTTGGCACAGCATAGCCACATGTAGCTTTTAAGCCATTGAACTTTATTTTCATTTCCTTAAAAATTAAACTTTAAAAAAAATCACCTTTTCTTTCTTTTTCTTTTTAAAAAAAATATATTCTTTGACTTTCATGCAAAACATCGCATTTTGTTCAAACATCATTTAAACAAGTTGATTAGATTTTTTCATTCATATATTCCCAAAGTCATTTAATAATTTTCCTGAAGCTCTTTAACTTCCACGGAAAAAAGAATTAAAAAAATAAATAATAGCTCTTGAAATTGTAATAATAAGAAATACTCACGGAAAACAATGACGAAAAATTTAACATATTCTAATGTTACTCGTAATTCCAGTTTATTTTGATGTGATTAAATAACATGTTAGTTATGCTTATCCCCAAATATGTAATTTTAACTTTATTTTAAATGTATTTCATCACAAAATATTCACAATCTTATCAAAAGTAATACATTTGGA
Organism: Nephila pilipes; assembly: GCA_019974015.1. Lineage (NCBI taxonomy): Eukaryota > Metazoa > Arthropoda > Arachnida > Araneae > Nephilidae > Nephila > Nephila pilipes. The sequence continues at coordinate 669,397 of BMAW01110486.1, read as the reverse complement.
AATTTCCCTCACAACTCATTATTAAACTGTCAACCTTTTGCGCAAAAATATCTTCAAAGTATTTATCTGTTTTTAATTCAAGTATGATACTTTTGATCATAATTCTTTTTTAATATCCAATTCTTATAAGAACAGAAAAATAAGAAAATTTGTAGTAGAAGTTCGTCGTTAGATGCTTTCGACCCCGTGGAGTGGGAGGGACATTTGACCTTAGAGTGCCGGCGACTTTTCGATACTTGACCACTTGATCCGAAGAAAATTGAGGGCTGCGGTAGCCTAGTGGTCAAGGTCGTGGACTAGCGGCCGGCGGTTTTCGTTCAGTCACGGGTTCGATCCTTGGCCGCCAAAGACCAGCCGTGTAGCAGGGCTGATGCACGTTAAATCTGTTTGGGGCCCAAAGTCCTCCCGTTGGCGTGGTGTGGATGTTAGGAGAGGGGGTGCCAGCTCAGGTGTCATCCTCGTCACTTGACCGTGGTTCAAAATTACGAGTTCCGTCGCCAATAGCCCTCGTGTTGCTTCTAGTGCGACGTTAACATAAATTAAATTAAACTAAACTAATCCGAAGGAAATTGGACCCTTCGCTTTTTGCTGCACCTGTATCAATTTGACCAAAATAGATGTCCCAGTTGGACTAGTTATTAAGGCGTTTTAACTTCTGGTGTTGTTGAAGAGAGTCGCCGCACACTTCCCCACCAGTATCATCGTGATGATACGAAGAGTAACATTCTGATATTTGTAGAGAGGGTCGCTTTGCCAGCCTTTACTGCAATTGTTTAACATCCTCTCTCAGTTGTATTAAGTTTTGCTAGGAACATTTTCCATTTGACGTTATCGACTGATTAGAGTTGAGTGGAGAGTCTCTTCAACACGTATGCCATAGCCGGTATACCACTAGTTGTGATTTTATGTGCACTTGTCTTGGATACACAGATGCAAGTGTTTTGCCTTAGAGGCATATGCTACTAGTAGTACTAAGCTGTGCTGCCATTTGTCGTTAAGTCCTGGGTCACCACTTCGATGAAAGATGTTTTCCACCATATGGAAGAAGAAGGCAGTTGACCTTGGATTGTCGGCGGCGTTTCAAATCCTTGACCATTAGGTCCGAAGAAAAGTTTACCGATCGCCTTTTGCTTCGCCTTTATCAACTAGACCGAAAGAGACATCCTAGTCGGGCTAGTTGTTAAGGCGTTTCAACTTGAAAAGAGTCACCGCAGAAGTATTCTAAATGAGAGTTATGGTAAATATTCTATTTACAAGAGTTTTTACCGTTTAAAATTTATGATTGCTATTTTGTCTTACTCCTTAGCTATGAGAGTCAAGAAATGTATTTTTATATTGAATCTAATTCTAGAAAATCAATGAATCCATTTTAGTACTACCAACAATAATAAAAGTTTATCACCTCACTACGGAGACATGTTTTGCTGTCATCGAACGTCGAATTCTTTTGATAATCTTTTTATTTCCCGTCTTTTAAGAGTGACAATACATTATTATTTTCCTCTCTATAACAAAAATTACATTCTTATCAATATTCTTCCGCTCCCCTTCCTGTTTTTTTGGGTATTTTCAAGTAGTCAAGCTCTGAATGTTTCCTTTTTTTCAAGCATTTTGTTTCAAGCATCTTTTGAGGAAGTTCAGATCACTATTTTTTTCACCGTTATTAGCATTTCAGACCAACTATACATAAGGAAGTATTTTTTTTAGCTCTCCCTATCAATGTACTTTTTAGCCACACAAGGGGTTATAGTTTTTTTGGATAATTTTTGATGTACCAGACCAATTTTCAATTTTTTATTGTTTGCTTTATTTTAATTACATTTAGCTTAAATATATTCATTTTAATAATTTATCATTTGCTTTAATTTTAGTTACATGTAGCTGATATAATATTCGATTTAATAATTTATCGTTTGCTTGAATTTTAGTACTGAAAAAATTTACTATTGTCCATTTCTCGATATTTCAGCGTTTACTTTAATTCTTACATTTAGTTGAGTAATTTAATAATTATTAAAAAAAGTGTACCTTGAGTGGATATTTCTGATCTTTTGGAAAACTTTATGTAGAACTTTTTAATTTTTTACAATTATTGTTCGTAAGCATTTTTATCTTTTTTTTCTTCTCAAAATTACAGTCTTCTACCGACTCTAACCTTACTCCACTGCCTTCCTCCTTGTATGTTACCCTACAACTAAATTTTAAAGCACGTCAAGATCAATTTAGGTGACTGAATAGTAAGGTAATCGAAAAACATCTCAAAGGATTTTGATTATATTCGCTTAGTTTTATGTGGATTCAGTTTTTCAGATAGGTAGAAAGTTTACATTGGTATTGTTCTTCCTGAAGGTAGCTCATCCGAGGAAAAACTGGTTTCTTTTGAACTTTACTTTAAAACAATCTTTCTACCAAGAAACAAAAAAAAATTTGAAACAGAAGTAAACTGTTTTTGTTCCCATGCAATCTACTAAGAGAACCCCTATTTCTTTCTCCTCTGAAATAATCGAAGTTATTTTCGATTTTCTTTTATTCACGTGGCCACTCCCCCAGCACCTAATGCATATTTCGTTCATGCGGGCTAGGCATTTGCTGACTTTTGAATGGAAAGATATATTTTGCCCTTTATTTGTCGGTTAAAATAAGAGACAAATTTTAATTTTTATTATAAAAATCAACCAAGAATATATGAACAATTTCTACCATGGAACTTCAATTTTTTTTTACTCCTATTGCCAATAGTCCTGGGTGTTTCTTCTAAAAGCGAAGTTAATAATCAATCATTTTCTCGTGTTTAACCATGCAGTCGGGAAGCAAATCCATAAGGCTAATTATATATATATAGTGATTCTTTCATGCAAAAATCGAGATAATTTTAGCTGTAAAATGTCAAAATATTTAGCTCAAAATCTTAAATGTCTCCGAATGCCATTAAAAAAAAACTACTCGTATATAGGCTGTACTAAAAGAGTCATTTTGTTGGAAATGGAGTAACACATTGTAGAACTGATCGTTTTTTCTTTTTCTAAGTCCATAAGTATGGCGCTCTTCGTACTCCAAAAAATGTAGTTACGACTTTTCCTGACGGCAAAACAGTCTTCTTCATTCTTGTAGCATATTTACCGAAAACTAATCCTTGTTTTGATTAGTTTTTGGCTAATTGTTTTATAATGAGAGATGGATCAAGGTTTAATAGAAGATTACAAATCGACGCGGCAATAATCAAATTTTGCTAGGCAACAAATGGCTGCCAAATCAAAACTAATGAATTAATCGGGGTCATATTGGTTTTGGCTCTATTTAATAGATGTCGGAGCATAATAGTAACACCAATTTGCCTTAGCAACGCCCTCTCTCCTCCTACACTGGTTCTTTTTATACCACACTCGTTTATAAAATTAATCATGGAAAAACAGAATATTCAGGTGGAGTGAGGGAGAGTTTCTACCGTTTATTTTCTCTCTAATTTGAGCCTTGGCAATAAATTGATAAGAATTACTCTGAAAAAAAGTGATGCAAGAATTTTTGCATTATTTTCATTTATATACATTTCTTCATTAAGTTTCATAATAATAGATACTGCATCTTAAAAATTTGAGGTTTAAAATTTGAGATCTAAATATTACAGATCACAGATTTTTTAAAAATTAAATGTGCAATTTGCATGATTTCTTTCAAAATGCATCTCAATTTAACTAGTATATTCGTTTGTAAAATTAAGATTTATGTAAAATGCATTGTGTGAAGTTTCAAAATAAAGTTGACTCAACCCTGTGGAAAAGGAAGGGAGAAACAGTTTCAAAATTAATATAACTTCAGATTTTGATACATATATGCATACATTAAAAATACGAATAAGCAATTTTGAATTCCTACAAATTGTAACTATTGTGAGCAGTGAGCTCTATGATTTAATATAGAATTAAAAATCTGTGCTACAATTAGGGCTCTTTAATCCGGCATTTGATGGTTCTGTACATTCGATAATCCAGCGTTAATTGAGTCATTCGTTTTCTGATTTTCTCTACGTGGATCGACCTTGACTGCTTGGTTACGACGTAGCGCTGCTCATATTTTCAAACAGCGTTTATCATAACTGTCAGTTTTCATTTTAGTACAGTTTTCTCATTTCCTAGAGGAAAATATATCCCGTTTGCACAATATTGCAACTTTGTACATGCAGTGCGAGTACAGTAAAATGTTTTTGAAGCTCAGAAGGTGTTCTCCAAGTGCTAATAAAACTAATAAGTGTAAGCGTTTGACACGAGTAACTTTTCTCAAATTTTAATTACTACTGCACAGTTTTAATTTTTCTTTTGAGTAGCATTTTCTTATCAATGTATGATTACTGAATTCAATTAAGGTTCAGTTTTTGAATTTAATTTTGTCGCGGTTAGAACGATAGAATGACATTCCAACCAACTATATAATAGTTTTTTACATGTGACGTTGGTTCTACTCTATTTATACAATTTTACTAAATTTTGAGTCCTATATTTTGAGCTTCAAATTTAAATTGTTTTATCTTAAAATTTTTTTAATATCTTGACTTTGTGTTTGGCTCAATGTATCCCACAAGGATCCAGTACCATAAATTCCAACCAACTAGCTAGAATAATGAAATATTTTGTAGGATATTTTTATCGTCTGCACAGGCTCGAAATATGCGTAAATGCATTAAGCACTATTTGAATCGCTTACATTTTTCAGAGGGATTTATCTTTGATATCCTCATTAAAACTGTATTGACATTTTATGTTAACCCGTGGTCCTGAATGTGTCGGATTAAAGAGTGTCTACTGTAATTGGTAACACACACTTTTAAAAGCAAATATTTGTAGTTAGTATTTCTTTTCTTAACATTGTTAATTTCTTTGTTACTATATTGTGGACTGACAAATATTTGTTTTTAATTTTAGCCATTAAAAGATCTTGCTTTGCATGATTTCCATGCAGAAAGAGGAGCCAAGTTCGGTGAATTCGCAGGATATCGTATGCCCCTATATTATTCTGACTTGACCATAACGGAGTCTCATTTACATACACGATCCCAAATCAGCGTGTTCGATGTTTCGCATATGAGACAGATGTTTCTAAAAGGCAAAAATTGCGGCAAATTTTTAGAAACATTAGTTGTTTCTGATTTACAAAGTAAGTTAATTTGATTATAGAGTAAGTTAAGTTTCTTTTCATTTTCTCTTTGCATTCTTCCATATGTAACGTAATTCTGAGTTCTACGAATAGGAGAGTATTATATTTCTAGCAAATGCAATCGGAAAAACAACATTTTCCTTGTTAGAAGTAATCCTTATTTATAAGAATGGAAACAATATGAAGAATACGCACTTCTTGGAAGAGCTGTCGTTCAGAATAATAGTCTGCTGAATTTTAAAATAATTAGGTTTCTCGTGTTATAGTGTGAAGACTTGATGAGAGAAGTACCAGATGATTAAATGTCGTGTAACTGTAGCTCTGAATTGCAGTATCCATCCCCATACTAGCCCGTTTGTAGTGCATTAGCACATGATCTCATAAACAATTTTAATCCACGGACGTTTTCGGTGCTAAAGTGATGGTAATAGACAACTTCTCGGTTCCCATCATAAACTTAACATCTCTTATGCATAGTGTGCATGTGATGGGGTATCTATAAGTTTTTAATTGTTACTGAAAATGACCAAGATATATTGATAATATTTTTTTCTGCATATTAATTAGTCCTTATGCACAGAATTTGTAAATTAGTTATTAATGTTGATTTTTTAGGTTTTATGAAGCTGTTAATTGAAGTAACCCAAAGTATATATCGTAAAGTTTTAATTATTATTTCGAGGTATAAAGTCTTAATTTTTAAAAATAATTGAGATAGAAACTTAATTTTTATTATTCTTAAAACTTATCCACATAATCACTATCCAGAGTTATATATTTCTTCAATTGTTTCTTCACTTTTCCAAGGCCTTCATTGTAAAATTCAGCAGATTAAACTGTATCTTCTCCATACTGCGATTACTTCAATCTACGCCTTCCCGAAACAAAAAAATATTTTTGGTTATATCTTACAACATAATATAAAGATCAATTTATATACAGGATAAATTTGAACCAGATATATATTTTTTAGTAATAATTAAAACTTTACAATGTCCTCTCGTATAAGCAAAAAAAAAAAAAAAATGTTTTAAATGATAGTAATACACTTATTTGCTAGAAATTTCAACTAGAATTTTATTTTCTCTTCCACTCTGACTAGTGTTGATAAATTGGAAAATTATTGTTACTAATTTTAGATATGAATTTCAAACAGCAATGTCAAGCTCTTCATCGTAGATACAATCAATACACTTGCAAGTTATTGAAAACTCATAAGTAAAGGAAGTGCTAGTTATATCTCATTAGATGTCTCGGAAAATGATAAGGAGTCGAATTCTTGCGGCATCTTATCTCTGCTCCCCTTCTAAGAGAAGTGACTCGATTTGCCCACATCTTGCTTACTCATGAACATCCCTGAAATTATTCCACGGAACCTTAAATAAGAATAATTTTTTGATGTTTGTTTTTACACAAAAATTAAAAATCCCTTACTGGCTTAAGGTGTAAAGAACGTGACAAAGTTAATGAAGTAATATTTACTATGAAATTCATATTTGATAATTTTTACAACAGGTTTGGAAAGCGATCAAGGGACCCTAACTCTTCTTACTAATGAAAATGGTGGAATAATTGACGATATGATTATTACAAAATGTTATAATGATGAGTGGTACATTGTTTCAAATGCAGCCTATGCAGATAAAGTTGTAAACATTTTCCAGGTAAGAACGACTGACTCGTATGTGAAAATTTTATTAGATATTTGAATTTAAAAAATACTACTAACAAAAATGGTATCAAGCTGAAAAAGAATAATCACGCCGTGGTGCTAATGATAAGGTATGTTAGAAGACGTTATAAAGTTTGAATTTTTCAAAAATTACCACATTTGAATGAATCAATGAATAGGGTATAATGAAATATCCCGTGCAGCTTGTCGATTTATAATGAAGCGATTAATACACTGGAAGATAGTATTCCATTTCGAGGTAAGGCTAATTAAAAGGCTATGAAGATTATATATATAAACTCGCAGCTTCCTTCTATTTACTCCTTACCGATGACTGAGGTGTTCTACGATATCACAGATTTCATTCAAGATTAATTTAATTCAGGATTTTTTTCTGAATTTATAAGGCCATGGTAGCCTGGTGGTCATGATTTCGAACACACTGCCGGCGTTGTTTCCGTCCAGTCGTGGATTCGGTGTCCTGATACCACTTAAGGCACATCCTGTAGAGGGGCTGATTCACGTTATAAAACTGTTGAGGTCTGAAATCCTTGCGCTGTGATAGTGTGGAAGCTAAGAGAATTGAATGCCAGCTAATGTATCGTGCTAGACCGAAGTTAAAATTATGAGGTCCGTAACCAATAGCTTTCTAGTTGCTTCTTGGTGAGACGTTAATAATCAATCAATTGCAGAATTTGATCCATCTATTTAATCAAGACTTCAGTAGAGTTTTACGGGTTACTGCACTTTATAAAATATAAAGTGTCTAAAGGGTTTGGAGAATTAGGCCCAACTAACGTGTCGCTAATTTTCTTGCATTTTTACAAACATTTGCAACATTAAGCAAATATTGAACCGATGATCTAATTACTGCGGAAAAGGAGCAGGTATAAGTTACTTGAAAGGTTTCATCAAATTTCTTTTTTTCCCAGAGCTTTTCCAGAGTCATTATCGTTTAAAATGTAAATTCTATTTACGAAAAAGGAGGAACAATGAACGTTAAACTTTATTGGACATAGTTCATTAAGTTTTACATTTCTGAGTCTTCAAGTTGACGAGAAAAATTTGATTAGTAGTGCTATCCCGAATATTGTCCACGTCATTTAACCGGGGCTTAAATACGAAGTCAATGCGCAGTAGCCCTTTATGCAGTTACCTAATGCGATATGAGAACATTTTTAAAATGTTGCTAAATTCCTTTAAATTTCTTAGAAGGTACCTGTGGGATGTAGCAAGTATATGAAGAATTCTCGAAATGTTTAAAAGCTAAAATTCCCAATTTTTAATTTCGGAACTTTCATTACTGTGTTCTGACTTGAAGTTGTTTTTAAGCCTTCTCAACCTCTAAATATTTAATTCATCAAAATCAAAGAGTTTACATGCAAAGTGTATGTGTGTGTATGTAAATGTAATAAATGATAATCTCTGGCTCCCATCAATATTATTTATGAAACTTGGAAGAGCATTTGAAAAACAAATTAAAAACGTTATCATCAAAACACTATATATATTTTCATGGATTATTCTATTTATTTTTTACAATTTTTTTTTCTCCCCAATCAACCACATTTAATGTATTGAAGCTAATACACATCATCTTGTTTTCTTCCAGACTAAAGTAAATGAGTGGAACAAAACAAACGGAGACAATGTAACATTTGACGCCCCTCCAGATAAGGCTCTTTTAGCTTTTCAAGGTTAGTAATGATTTGCTAATATTTTCTAATACAAAGGGTAAGAACACACGCACACACACGCATACATAATTTAGAAATGTAGTAACATTTCAGCTTAAAATGCTATTGATTTGTGATTTTATTTAAAACAGAATTTTGTTCTCTATATGAATTTGAATAAGCATATGTTATGGTGAGTGTTATTTGGTTTCAAGTAAGAAAAACAATGTTTATTTTTCGAGTGTCTCGTACACTTGGAATAAGGTCCTGTAAATTTTGAAAATATTCAAAAGTGGCAAACGGTGAGTATACTTCATGCATAGTATAACCCTATAAGTTACCATTCTTAGGACTGGGGAAACTTGCCGACTTATAGAAGTAGTAAGCATATGGCCATAAGCTCACTATAGTCTGTAAGAAACAATTAAGTACAAAAAGCTTCTCATAAGTCATACATAGCTAAAATGAAGTTGCGACGTCCCTCTCCAATTAGTCGCAACTAACTACGACAATTGTCAAAGTTCCTAATAGCTGATCTAGCAATAAAATCCTTTCATTCTTGGTTGTTTAAAGGTGTTACATACACCCACCGGTCAATGGTCTATATACCAGGAGATACTTAGTAAAACTTCCCCCAGTCACCAAGGCTAAATGACCTCTGCCGGGTGATACAGTTAATAATGAATCTTAAAACTACATACATAACATTATAAATCAACATATTTATTTTTTTGTGGCTTAACTCTTCTCTAAAAAAATTGGCATATTTCTTGTTAATATTGCAAAAGTAAGTAGTGAAAGCCGTCTCGGAATTGAAACGTTGTTAATTTGTAACTGTATTTATGTTGGATAAGGGGCATTAATTCAGACAAATCCTTCAAGATGAATAAAATAATCTACTTATTGGAAAATAAGACGTTAAGTCTAATATGGCATTCATCAAAAACCAACACTTAAAAAAGTACACAATAAGAAAATAAGAGCAGCAAATTCTGTTCCCTCTACCTTTAAGACATAACTTGACTGGTTACAGAAGTAAATGAATGAATTATGAAACAATGAATGATACAATAAACTATGTATCACCGTCCTAGTGGTCAACAACAACTTACAGAAGCGGTCAGCATAAAATCATTTGACTTCTTTAGATATAACATGTTGCATATGGGTCTACTGAGAAATGCATCAACTTATAGAGATGGTCAACTATAGAAGTTTTGTAAATAGTAACAAAATACTGTTTAGATATTTTATAAATTGTTCTCAGTGACGTTTTAGTCATAAGACTTGTGACGTTTTAGTCATAAGACTTGTGACGTTTTCAACAAATGTTTGGCGGCTTTGATTAGACTGTTGCGCTGTTAACTCACACTCGCTCACAGTAACCGAATTGTTGACAAGAGTGGTTAATAATGTTATTTTGTAAGCAAAGATGTAAGCAAGCAAAAAAAAAAAAATGTTTAAGCTATTTTTTTCTTTTGAATACTGAATTTTATCATATTAAGATGTTGATCTGTTAAGTCTGAGGGAAATATTTTACAAGTTTAATTCCCCTGCCCTTTTTTTTTATTCACGTAAAAATGATAGAAATGCAAAATTTTTGGAAATAAATGATGAAAGTTGGGCGTTGGAGATAAAAACATCGTTGGCCACTTATTTGAAAATCTTGATTTAAAATTTGTAAGTTACAGTTGCGTTGTACAATTATAAATTTCTTTATGGTATGTTAAAATGCAAAATTATCAAAGCCAAGAAAATTATTTTCATAGAGAATTTTTTCTCTAACTTTTTGGCCAAATATTCCAAAGCTATTTTTACGTATATGTATCGAGAATATCCAACAATTAAAAAAAAAATAAATGTAAGGGCATGATATGTCAATTTCTTACTTTAACTGTTCTTTTAAATCAAAGCTGTATGCTTACAATCAGCGAAAATATATACGGGTTTACTGCTGTTTACATTTCACAAAATAGGTGATTTAAATATTTTTTTTTCCAGTAATGAAAATTTTATAAATTAAACATGCGATTAATATTAGAATTGCAGGAGGAAATTTTAAATTGAAAACGAAGGGGAAAGTACTATCTACGAATATTATCTTTAGAATTAATTGACCATGATAATATTTATTTTAACAAGGTAATTATTGACTATAATTCTAAAAATATATGATTAAAGAGAGAAAAGGAAATCATTAATTATAATTACTAATTCTCTCATATTATTTCAAAAACCGAGACGATGCCCTTTTTAAATCGTCTACTGTTAGTGTGTTACATTTTTATACTCGATCTTCGCAAGGGTGCATTTAAAATTTAACAATCCAGCTACCAAGCAATAAAATATTTCTGAGGGCATATTTTTAAATAATATTTTAAATAATTCTCAGTAAATTGAAAATTTTACTGGCTGAAAACATGAAAAATATTTTTGTACTGAATTTAGGAATTTAATGTGCAGAACAATAAAATTAAACGCGCTGAATTGTGTTGGTCATTAACAATAAGTTTGGAGCAAGTGAATGGTTAGATATCAATCCGTCGTCTAATAAAAATTCTTCAATAGAATACATAAGCTATTGTATGAATAAGAAATAAATCTACATTTAGAATGTGCAACATAAATAGTTACTTACAAAGTAAAAATAATGACGTCGTGAAACCAGTGCTGCGTATAAAGGGAATGTATGTGAGAGTACAACTCATAAGAAATCGATCATAAATAAGTAGTGAACACCTTAAAGCAAAAAAAAAAAAAAAAAAACCCTCTCAAAAACGGGTAAATCGAACCTATTAGGAATCATAAAAACGCAGCATATATAAACATGCTAGAAATTAGAACTTTAAAATGATTAATTAAATATCTATCATAAAGAATAAAGTAATGTGTTCTTAAAAAACTGTCTGACGTTTTTAAAGACTTGTCCCTGTAAAACTACAAATAGCAATCAAGAACAGAATGCATGAAAAATATTTAAAAAAAATTGCCCAGAATATCGCTATGAAATTGCGTTACCGAACCCAAAACTCGCCAAGTTTGGGGTGCATCATATTTCACTTTAACTGTACATATGACCTCAGTATTCTAATGGTCATGGCCACGAGTTTGGGACTGGCGTTGTTTCCGTCAAATCGTAGGTTCGAACCACGCCAAAAGACCCGACATTTATCGGAACTGATGCCCGTTGAATCTGTCGAGGCTCCAAGTCCTCCCGTTGGCAGGGCGTGGAAGTTTGGAGAAGGAGGTGCCAGCTCAGACACTTGACCAAACTTCAAATTTACGAGATCCATTGCCACTAGCCCTTGTATTCTAAGTGTGACGTTAATATTCATTCAAAAAATTGCACCACATATCGGATTTCATTCAAAGTGCTAAAAACTCTTTCACTAATTAGATTTCTGAAATGTTGAACGAAATTGAGTAGTTTTTGAGTCAAAAGGGCATACAAATACGAATAATGCCGTTTGTTTATAAAGATGTTACACGACAAAGACTTGAAAGAGTACTTCTATTTTTATTTTTTAAGTCTTAAATTTTATGAGTTTTATGCAAAAATTAAAATCTACTGTATCAAAACTAAAAATATTTTTTTTAAGAAAACTATGAAATTAAAACCCGTTTCTTTTTCTTCACAGGACCTAAATGTGCTGAAACTCTTCAAATTTACGTGGAAGGCAGTCTGTTTAATTTGCCTTTTATGCACAGTCTTGAAGCGTATGTTATTGTGAATATCCATGCCCGAATCAACAGGGCTGGATACACCGGAGAAGATGGATTTGAAGTAAGACAATATGCTATAAAATGAAAATCATAATTTGAGCTTCGATGAATATTATATCATGTATATTTATTTGATCGTAGTAATCTATCGTGAATCATTCTATCATTGAAAAGTACAGGGTGGGCCAAAAGTCCCCGACATATTTTAAAATTTAATATATATTCAACTATTTGATATTTGAGAGTTCGGTTTGAAGCAAAATGTTTCCCCCGATGAGTAGTCGGGGCCCAAAGTCCTCCCATTGGCGTGGTGTGGATGTTAGGAGAGGGAGGAAGCTCTGGTGCCGACCTCGTCACTTGACTATGGTTCAAAATTTCGAGGTCCGTCGCCAATAGCCCTCGTATTGCTTCTAGCGTGACGTTAATAAAAACTATACTAAGACCCCGATGAGTAGTTTTATTTATGCAAAATAAAAAAAAATAGTTTTTAATATCACCTATGAATGGTTAATTAGATGTGTAAGCGTATGCTACTCTTCAACTGACTTAGATCAGTAGGTTGCAAATGATCCATGTCAATTTAATATTTAAAACATCATTTAATTTAGTATTGTGTCAAGAGAACACTATTTGTTTAAACAGAGCAGTTTTAGTTTATTATTTTTGGAGTTTAGGATTATTTAAAATCAACTTAAGTGCGCATGAAATCCATTATTTAAAATTTTGGAGAAAAAGAAATATAGTAATAAAAACATTTAATCGATCGGACAGTCTCTAATTTTAATGAATATCTCGGAAATTAACATCTAATTTCATTTGGCCTCCCAGGAGCTTACTTTCTTTAGGTAAATATGGTCATTATGATCTCGAGATACCCTAACGATATTCTTTCCCATGAAGTTTATTGTCCTTTTTAACACGGGTGATGCTCCCCAAGATACTCTAGCGATCCTTCTCTATTTTCGTCCCTCTTTTTCTTCACCCAATTTGTCCTTTTTTTCTTCCAACTTTCTTACACCTAGATCATAGTTACACATGATTTGGGGCAGCATAGCCAAATTTGGCTGTTTCACCATAATCCTACTTCCACTCACTTCAAAGATGGTTAAAAACCAGATGTTTTGCCTTCAGATGGCATCGCTAGAGCAAATTAGTGTAACCCCTTTGTCGTGATATTTGTTGAAATTTGACACAATTCATACGTTATTTCTTTATTTGGCGGACATTTATTGCCAGATTTAAATTTTATTGGTGCATTGCCGTGTTGTCATTGTCGATGAGACCTGGATTCAACAATATGATCCGGAAAACAACAAAGAATCAAAACAATGGCTTACTTCCAGTGAATCTGCTCCAAAGAAGATGGGGACTGTCTCAAGGGGTCGGAAAAGTCATGGTGACGGATTTTTGGAATAATTATATATCTTTAAAGGCATTAAATAGTATTTTCAATGAATAAGATAAAATAAAATCAACAATAGTATAGATAATTGCCTTCAAATCTTTTATAAATGACGTAATATTTGATTGAAAGATATTTGTCATCTTAATCAAATCAATAATAGAAATTTTCTCGCTCAGAAATCCACCGACCTCAAAAGAATTACTTGATTTAAAAGACGCGGTAAGATTTGTAAAGTCTTTAGCAATAACGGCTATCAGACAATTCAATTCCCTCAGAATAAAAATTAGAGAGTACCTGTTGTGGCGAATTAGTATTCGACTCTTGAGCCATAATTCAGTCAAATACAACTAACTCTAAAAGTCAATAACCTACGCAAGGGTACGCCAGTCAGGTCTCGTACAACTGTTTATTTATCAACTTTATAATATAATGTTTAAAGAATACTTGCTCTCCAAGATAACACCCTAGATAGATTCACCCGTTCAACTAATACCGAATTAAGGGTGTCTTTCCCAAGTCTTACCAGTTGAAGTTGGCTTGATTCTTTGACTTTATCACGATCACTATCGTCCATAGCAACTCTTGATCCATCCCGTCTACCACCTGTAAAGCACATACTCAACGCTAGTGACACTCGACGTATATCGTCTGAATTTTACTTATATACTTTCCTATCTAAACCACTTCACTTTATTTCTACCTGCCTCTAATTTACCTAATCACGTTTCATTTGGGTTGGGAAGAAATTGTTATTTACATCAATCAATCTTAAAGTCCCAAGGTTAGTGAAGAGAAAACCGTGAATAGCCCGACGTCACATTGTTCGTTCTGATTTGAATTGAAGGAAATCTATAGTTTCTTAGGATGTGTAATAGCGCAAGTTTCGCTTTCAGTCATTCTGACTATTTTCTTTGTAAGGACTCTGATTCTTTAATATTCATTGTAATGGTACATCGCAATTAAGTTTCCTAAATTTCCTGTAATACAATTTCATATATTTTATATGGGATTTCGTTTCGGAGCACTATCTGATGGAAATTCTCGTTTTTTAAAGTAATTTAAAAGGGATAATGCAATCTAATGTCACAATGTGCAATAAAATGGTGTACGTTAATATATTCTTAGTTAACACTATAATGCTGTAAAACAATTTAATAATTATTCCAGCTTCCACATAGTTTGATATGGGAAGCTGGAATAATTATTAACCACTAATATCCCAACGATCAATCAGTTGTGATATTAGTATACATATGCCGTTAATGAAATCTAGTTTCTATAATTTTAAATTGCTAAATTCATATGGCTTTGCCTCTTTTATACAGCGATTTAATATATTATTTTAGCTTGGTTGAAAGAGCTACTCGCACAACCTAGTAGTTAAAAGTTTAAAAGTATGATTCCTTCAAAGACATGTGGAAAAATAGAGATCATCACGCTCTAAAACATTATAAAAATACAATTACTGACGTTATCCCCCTCGCTTGCAAAAGATCATTTTGTTAGAAATACTTTAATAGTGATAAATTCAGATAGAATACTCTTTGATTTTTTAAAAAATCTTATTTGTTTTAAGTACTGAAATATATTTTACATGCATGTTTGCTTGTGTTAAATGTTTTGTTTTTTTCTTTCAGATGTCAATGACTTCTTATGAAGCAAAAATGCTTCTCGAATATATTCTAAATAACGATAGTGATATCATTAAATGCGCCGGGCTTGGTGCAAGAGACACTCTTCGTTTAGAAGCAGGTCTGTGCTTATCAGGCACTGATTTCAATGAATCTATCACACCAATTGAAGCAAGTTTAGCATGGACTATTGGTGAGTTATGAGTAATGGTATCAATTAAGCGTTGGTGAGTGCTCCATTTGGTGTAGGTAAGGTTAGAACGAGTAATAATGAGGGCTTATAATTTGAATACTCATGAAAAAGAAACTATATGAAAGTTGCCTAATAATCTATTTCACAAATCGACGGATGTCAAATATAAAAATTACTTTCTCAAAATTAAAAATAATTTGCTTTAACAAATATGAATGAGAAAAAAAATGTGTCAACAAGTATTTCCCCCATTTATTTAGGTTTTTAAGAAATCATAACATTAGAGGTAGTTTTACAGTTTTTGTTCCATTGGTAATCTTTAATAGAGTTCACACACATTGATTCTTAATATTTTCTCCCCTATTAATCCATTTTAGTTTTGAAAACGATTTCCATTTTTATTTGTTGTTTCTTAAGGATGTCAATGCTATGCAAGTCAATCTTCCTTGCATTTGGTTTGAATGTAATTTACTAATGTTTACTTGCTAAAAATCGCCTCAAAAATAGATACGAAACATGACCAATCACAGAAGTTACGAAACTTGTTTTAATATGATATTATATTGATGATAAAATTGTCTTCTGTTGATATAAATTATTTAAATAATAACAAAAAACTTTGTTTTTCTCTATTCTCGAAGTGTTATTCCAGAAGAGTACATAAGAAAATATATTATTCCTCTACTTTCTGTTCAACTCAAAAACAGCTTAAACAAAGTAAAAAATTATACCGCCATATTTTATCTTTGTGCGGAGCAGAAAGTTAAAAACAGAAGTAAAATTGTCTAATAAATTCATGTAACTATATCAAAACTATCTTTGTAAATACGGAAAATATGCGGAATTATAAAGTAACATTTAAATTGTTAACATCTCATTGACTTGTCTGGAATGCAATTTGTCCCCATTATTCTTTATCTCAAAGTTAGATTACAAGAAATCGTTTTATTTTATAGAAGGTAAATTACCGATTGTACAGAAGACTTGACATAAAATATTCGTATCCATAAGTGAAAGTCATTGAATTTACTGAAGTAAAAAAACACCGCAAGTGAAATAAGTAAAATTGAGAAACAACTTTTATCAGTAAAAAATCTCAATAAAATTTTTTGTAATAATTCTGTTAAAAATTTGTTTAAAATTTGTGTTCGAGTAGTCTCTGTGTTTAAAAACAATTCTTACCTTTAAATTATTGTCATTACTCCACATTATTTTTCTAAATTCGATTTCGTGACTGCAATAAAACAAATTTTTAGTTGTTTTAGAATTTCATGCGCAATAATTTTGTGCACTTAAGTTGATTTTTCATTGAAGAGAAAGTTTTTCGTCACTCCGCTGTCTTAGTTGTAATGCATTGCTTTTGTTCGTGAACAGCTTATTTCATTCATTGTTTCTTTAAAGTTTATTCTGTAATGT
The DNA here is from genome assembly GCA_019974015.1 of Nephila pilipes. NCBI lineage: Eukaryota > Metazoa > Arthropoda > Arachnida > Araneae > Nephilidae > Nephila > Nephila pilipes. The sequence continues at coordinate 652,533 of BMAW01110486.1, read as the reverse complement.
ATTTCTTCATGTGTTTAAAATAATTGAGAATTGCACAAGTAAAAATACAGTACCTTCTACATTCTTCTAACTATTCACAGTTTGAGATTGAAACTTAAATGAATCTTTAAAAACTTTTTTGAGCTAGTTGAAGTTAATTTTCCTCATTTAATTTCAAAATAATTGTTAGTACAATTCTACTACTACTATATATGTGACAGAGAAAAAAAAGTTCTTTTTTCGAAATGAAACGAAGAAAACAGAACTATCAAATATATAAAAAAAATTCGAATACTGAATTTATTTTTATTTTTTGTTATTGGCTATTAAGGATTTTTGTGTTATAAATATTACACGAGAAAATTATTTTTACTGCACAAGAAATAGACTATACAATATTTTTAAAATTAAATTAAATCAAGCCTTTTAAAAATTTCTCTAATTTTTTTTTAATTGTTAAGAAATAGATACAAATTTTTTGTTACAAGGATTAATTATTACAAGCAGCAAATGAAATGGATGAAGTAACAAGATGAGGAATCCCGTCTCCTCTTAGAGGTTTTGAGATATTGTTCACTTTCATTGTAAGCTCTAATATGAAGCCTTGACATCATTTCTAGCGTTATTTTTGTCAATACAGTTTTTCAAAAGATTGTTTTACATTATATTTATTACTGCTTCCACATTATTTTTATTTTTAAATTTAAGGTGAACGAAGAAGAAAAGAAGGTGGCTTTCCGGGTGCAGATATTATTTTACGTCAATTACAAGAAAAACCAAAGAAGAAAAGGGTTGGTTTCATTTCCTCTGGAGGAGCATGTCCAAGATCAGGAGAAAAGATTTTTGATTCAGACGGGAAAGAAATTGGTTATATTACCAGTGGTTGCCCTTCCCCATGCTTAAAGCAAAACATCGGAATGGGATACATACACTCTGATTACGCGAAAATTGGAACACCAGTGGAATTCCGCATGCATAACAAAAAAGTTACCGGAACTGTTTCAAAAATGCCTTTCGTTCCTCATAAATACAAACAGGATAATAAGCCTGAAAAACAAAAGGCTTGAAACCACAAGTAGCACAAAATAGTTTTCTGTGATATGTATTTAGGATGTGATAAAATGTATCAGTATTATTGATCAGAGTATCAAGTGTTATTGTAATTCACACAATTGCTTTTACTTGAAATCACATTCTTGTTTGTTCTATTCTTACGTATGTTGATATTCAGTGTCATAGAACTTGTCAATGTTTGTTCATCTGAAAGTTTAAAGGAACGTACCGTGAATTAATATGTATGCAATTCTATTTATTGGATTGAAGAAAAAAATCACGAAGAAAACTTTTTCTCTGCATAAATTACTAAGAATTGATATAGTTTAATAATTTTTATATGGTTTGTAATGTTTAAATTTCTTATAATTGTAAATATTTTAATTGTGAAGTCTTAAAACTTACTTCTTAAACTTTTCTAAGAAATATTTGTTCTTTTTTATTTTCAGAGTCTGGAGTGTCATATAAATTGTAACTTTTCTTTGTACAATTAAGTCATTTTATTAAACACGTTCACCCCCCCCCCCGTTTTTGCTTATTTTATTTCATTTCACAACATAAGCACTTATTTGAGTTTTTCTTTCAGAAATTTATATTTCAAACATTTCTCTCTCTTCGTAGCTCCATCTTGGAAAGATGGAAAACAATAATAATCAACAAAGATTTATACGATTGTAATAACTTAAATATAGCAAAAAAAAAAAAAAAAAAAAAAAAAAAAACTTTTAAAATGCTTTCAAGCGTGAAATGATGCAAAAATTATTTTCGATAACCAATAAATGTTACAAATTATTCATTTTATAAATCTAGAAAAATTTCACATCAAAATTTTCAGACTACCTATATTTTGCAATCTAACACAGTGCCCATATAAAATATCAGATAGAATAATCAAAATAAAAAGTTTGTTAGGAAAAAAAAAAATAAGACTCGCAAAGGGGAAGTTATATTTATTCATTCTTTAAGGAACATACGAATATGCACTTACATAAGAAATGACCTTATAAAACTATATAAAATAAGTTCTAATGTTTATTTAAATTGGATTATCATTAGAAATAATTTTAACAATGTCAACATTACACCTGTAATATTAATTAGTGATATACCATGTATTGAAAATCGAGTCATGAGTGTTTATTTCTTGGATTCTAATATATTTCTCTCTGGTGTGTTGCAATTTTATCAAAATATATACTTGATCTTGTTCGATAAAAAGGTGAGGTGTCTTAGATTACAAAATAACAGACATGTAAGGTTTCAAAAATGAGGTTTCTTTTTTCATTACAAAATTTCGGTGGATGCTCACATTTGGATTGTGCAAATTAATTTGAGTAGATCGTTGAGAAGCTAATTTCCCAGCAGAAAGAATCGTGAAAATTCACCATTCATAATTAAATGAAAAGAGCTGAGAGGAAATAACAAAATGTTAAACTAAGATTGATGGATTTAATGCAAACATTCCTAATTTTGTATTTTATTCATGATGTAACTATATTTAATCATAATAGAATGTTAATTTTTTCTGTTTTCTGTATATTTCAATCATATGAATTGAGTTTAATAACGAACAAATTTTCATTCGTTTTAATACATATCGACTAACTTTTGAAACATGATAGTGAAAAGTTGTCGAACACTAAGATTTTATTTCCTGGACTTTTATAATTGATTTTAGAATAAGTACGATTCTCCCCTGAGGATCTCTAGAAAATTTGGGATTGACTTGATTTTATTTAAAATGTCTCATGAGAGAGAAAGACTCTAATTAAAAGAAAATCGGCACATATATAATATTTCTTATCAAAGTTAAGTTTTTTATTATATATCCCATGCTAAAAATATGAATTAAAATACTATTGTATTCCCTACAGGAAACTTACTTAAATTAAACAATTTCTTATTTTTTGTTATTAAAAGGTGTGATAGGCGGAATAAGTAGAACAGAAAAAATATTAATTGCTTAAAAATTTTGAAAAAATTAAAATTATATGCTTATAAATGAAAAAAGTCAATATTATTAATCAAAATTTAACCTTGGTAATGTTGAACGATTTCAAAATTCGAATATTTCCTTTGCTTCGGTTATATATATTATTAATTATTAATATTGTTCTTATTCATATCAAAGAAATATCCTGCTGTTCAAAAAAACCCTTTCAGATTCGATTGATGCGGGAAAAATTGTTTTTATAATTTATTCGAGATATTACATATTCTATACTTAAATATTTCTGACAAATTTCATGTAATAAAATAACTACATTTAATTAATAAGTAATATTTGTTGTAAATCGTTGTTCATGTAGATACAATCCCCCAGTTCTAATTCTTTCCCATAGATGGCGCCGTGAAGAACTTTTGATACCGAGTTTTCCCGATAATAAGATCTGGTCTAACAATTTTTGTTGCATAAGACACACTTGGGCTAATTTTTAGAGGATGCCTTATTTTTCATGCACAATAATTAACATTATTTTAATATAAAGGAAGCATTTCTTCAAGTTCAAGAAACACTTTATTCACATCCAAAAACATTGAGAAATGAGCAAAATCATTTATTCCATTATAATGTCGGCCGCGGTAGCCTAGTGGTCAAGGTTCCGGATTAGTGGCCGGCGGTTTTCGTTCAGTCGTGGGTACGATCCTTGGCCGCCAAAGACCCGCGTGTAGCCGGGGCTGATGCACGTTAAATCTGGTTGGCGTGGTGTGGATGTTAGGAGAGGGGGGTGCCAGCTCAGGTGGCGTCCTCGTCACTTGACCGTGGTTCAAAATTACGAGGTCCGTCGCCAATAGCCCTCGTGTTGCTTCTAGTGAGACGTTAATAAGAAACTAAACTCTAATATACTGTCGTGTATTGGAATAAATGATCTGAAACATTGTCGTAAGGTTTCAAATCACGAATTCCAGCCTGAATTTTTATGTGACTTAATTTCCTCTAAGACTAGCCACGCGTGCTAAGCAGCGGAGCTCTCCTCAAATGAACTCTTGTTTATGGAGCCACCTCATGAGGCATTGACGACACAGCTGTACGTTATTTTATCCCATGCATTATTCTCCCGACTGCTTATAGCTTAGGGTCACAAAGTTTCCTCATTAATTTCTCTTCATTTCTATTTTTAATGTAGTCATTGATTTCCGTGCACAAAAACTGTTTTTAAATGACTTGTTTATTGACTCTTAACGTCTCACTCACAATATCAAGAGCAATGCAATCATTGGATAGTTCTGAGAGACATGCACTCATTCCTGCGGGAATCATTCATTACTTAATCAACTCTTTCTGAAGTGCAAAACAAGTGGTAGAATTAAATCGAACTACTTTCTAATTGATGATTGTTTGCACCAAGATTTTCCAGTCTAAAGAAAATAAATACCTGAAACACGTTCAGTTTCCTCTTTCGTGTCTGAAAAGCATTAGAGAGGAGAGGGATCTTTCCATCGAGACGAATTGCAAAAATACATGTATTGCATGCACTTTCGCAACCAGTGGAGGGAATGTATATTGCAGAGGAACTCTTCTGAACCCTTGACTTATAAACACTGCAGTTTCAAACGTGACAATCATGGTATTTTAGAGAAGTCGATGCCATCATCGAAACATTTGAATGCAAATCCACGTTTAAAAATAACTTTATTTATTCTGATTTGAGCAGTGTTGCCGATCATCTTGGAGACAGTTTATACTTCTGAAGGAAGTCATTCATCCAGTGTTGTGATGTTTTGAATTCTTCTGGTGATATGTCTAGTTGTGGTGCATTTGTAAGGGAAAATCCTTCAATATCAACCCTGCGATAACCAAACACTTGGCTCTTCAGCCAGAAATCCATTCATGGATGATGTGTTTGAAATGAGAAAATAATTGTTGCTGACCTAATCCACTTTTACGCTTCTAGTCATTTCTTTCATCGACCTGTTGACTGAGGTAATTGTACTCTAATCGTCATTTTCGAACCATTCGTAGATTCAACTTCTCTTTGTCGAAAGCTGTAAGATTTTTATCCCTGGAATGTTCCATAATTTCTTTCTTGTGTTTGACGGAATAGCTCTTTCTTTTTACACTTTATTTTATTTGAGCATCAACATTTACTATCTTCTAAATTTATTATGAAATCAAATGCTAAATGCTCGTTCCTGATGTGAAGAACTGAATACTGAAGATTATAACTGGTCGCAACTATATCCGTTTGTTTCAAATGTGCACTTGTGTTCTATCTGCATTTAGTCATTTTTGAAATAAGGCTGCCATGTGATTGACATTCTTAACTAGGGCTCATTTTAAGGGTAGGACTTATATTAGGGGTACCCTGGAAACTCATACTAGCTCTTATTATTTGATTAGGTCTTATTTTTGGGTAAAAACGGTAGTATAAAAATAGTAATGTTTTTTCTTTTCTACTCTGTATTTTTCTTTTCTACTGTCTTGATGCATCTACATTGAATGTGTAGCTACATAACTTTAATAAAGAAAATACGAGTGTATATAGTATCTCTTGTATAAAAGTTTTCAAGTGAATAAAGATTAGTACTCTTGTTACCGTAATCAATAACGTTAATTATGCTGTGCAATACTTACATAAACTGACACTATTTAGAGACATTCAGAGACCTGGGATTCTGTTAGAGAAACCTTATAGATCACATATACAACAGTTTCCAAAAAGAAAGAAAAAAAAAACATAAAATAGTCATAAACCATTATTTGTGGTGTCATTATATAAATCCATTTATTATCAATCTCTTACAAAATGCTTAAGAAAACTACAGTGAAAAATTATGACAAAACTATGATATACATGCTTCCAGACCGTGTTTTCGCTACTTGAGGTATTTTGTTCAATATCCGGCGTTTTCACGAAGAGAAAATAATATCTACAATTTATAAACGAGTCGTATGTAAGCTCCTTTTGAGTACAAATGATAATGATATGAAAAGTGGTCTAGCTTAATATGCGCAGGTAGACCTCTATTGAAAAAATAAGATTTCTTCAATCTTGAGGTATATTCTTCAATCTTCCTGACTACCATCTTGAGGAGTTGTACCTAAGTCAATGCCTTTCACTTCCAGATATTTACTCACCATACTCTTCCAGTTGATAACGGAACTAATAGGTCGAAGATCTCCGTGGCTTCCTTGGGCTCCGTGGCGAAAGTCTAAAAGAACAAAAATTAGCACTATTTCATTCATCATTTAGCGTTAATAATAAAGTTATAGTTGTTTCAAAATAACATAAAAGAGAAATAAAATGTTGTCTGGAAATGTATTATTGCAAAAAATAATCAAAACATAATAGTGTTCTTGAAGAGAGGGAAAAATTAATTTTCATATGGTTAATTTTTTATTATGAGATACTCTTAAGACTACACATTTTGCTGCGCCTCTTCCCAGGGGTTTGTGTTCTTTAGATAAGTATCCCTCAAGGATTCTTGATTCCGAGGCTTTCTAATGATCTTTTTTCCCATGGAGTTTACTGTCTTTGGTAAGCATTGGTAACGCGCCCCGGACTACCCTATTGGTCCTCTGTTTTCTACCCTCCATCTCGTCAACCAATTTTTACCTTATTCTTCCTTATCTGGCTAATTAAAAGGTTAAGGAAATATTTGGATCAGCATAACTAGATTTTGCTTTTGCTCTTTAAACCCTAACTGTCATTCACTACATTTACCCCATGTGTTTTACTAACAATTAAAACTAGCTTAATCTTTGTCTGAAAATCTGACAAGAAATTTTTGTATTTTGACAAGAAATTTCTCTACATTATAGTTGATACTACAATAATGTATGCTGAGCAATTATTTTTTATCTTGTTGATTATTTTGCATTTATTTTCTACATAAAAAAATGAGCTAATGTCCGTAGTCTATAAATAATTCATTTTTATGAGTTAGACATATTTATTTAACTTTGCAATTACCTAGTACTTTCTGTAACAAAACTATATAAATTGTCAGTCATACAGTTGTGATTAACTGAGTGATGTAGTAGAAGGTTGTAATGGAGGTTTGTGGTACAGCAAACCAGTTTAGACCACGTGTTGCTTCAAAGTGCGACGTCAATAAGCAATCAATACAGTAATGCGGAGTTTAAATGTAATTCCAGTACACAGAAATGCAATTCATCACTATTTAAGAATACAAAATAATATTTTAGCTGCGTTCTAGCATACAAAATTACATTAGAACTGAATATTTTAGAAAACAGAAGAACAATTCAAACTGATCATATATTACAACAATTTTCTGATTTGAAATTAACTGCTTTAAGATTATTCAAAACGATGTCTTGTATTTGCAACTGTTTCTTTCACAACCTAGGAGCCAGTGATGTACGAGTTGTACAGGATTGCATTTTACTTCAACATAGTAAACATGTTTTCATAAGCTTTTCTTTGCAGAAAATGTAATTTGTCCGGGTTTTTCAAGTTTAAAATATTATTTTATTACGCAACGCTGCAAATTGTATGCTTGTTTTCAAGATTTAACCTTAATATAAGAAATAGTAGAATACAAAGTTTAAAATAAAAAGATGTTGTCTCATGAAAAGAAATAAAATTGATAACTTGACAATAAAACTTGAAATAAAGTGCTCACAATGATTTTATTTTTCATATTAAATAAGAAGAACTACGTCAATTATTCTGATCAATGGCTAACGCACAGATGAATAAAAAGACATACTGCTAATTAACTCTGAGGTTTAAGGAAAAAATAATAGCAAAACCACAAAACTTTTCGTGTAATCCTCAGAAATGTCAAGATAGGCATCATTCTGCTTATGTGACCATAGTAGACTAGTGGTCACATAAGCAGAATGGTCGCAGGCTCGCGGCCGGTGTTGTTTTCGTCAAGTCATGGGCTCGAGCCGGGATTCCACTTAAGACCCTGTATGTGTAGCGGGGCTGATGTACGTTGTATTTGGTCAAGGTCCCATGTCCTCCAGCAGGCGCGGAGTGGAAGTTTGGAGAGAGACGTACTAAACTCAAGGGTCGTCTTCGTCACATGACCGAGGTTCAAAATTATAAGGTTCATCGTCAATAGACCTTGTGTTGTTTCTCAGTGTGACGTTGATAACCAGTCAATATCATTTTACTTACGGTACATGTAGAAACAATTTCTTCAGTTTGAAATACGAGTATTTCATCCATTTAAGGTTAACCGTATAATCACCAACCTCCTAACAGTTTTTATTCCAAATAAAAACATCGGGACTTTATCTATTTCCGAATAAAATATGGGCAGATGGAGAAGATTGCGAGTTTATTTTTTGAGTACTTTTTATACGTAGTATATATATGAAATCAAATTTGTATAACTTAAATATATTCTCAACAATTTACTTTTGGTGATACATCACATTCCTTCGACTTTTATTTGAATGAGATCAATGTTTGACTGAGATTTCTTAGTATTTACCTAAAAAATATAGCTCACAAATATACAAAATTACTGTAGGCTAAAATGCTTCAGCTGTGCAGGCATAAGTAACATAATGCTAAAAAAGTAAAAACAAAGGTTCTTTTATATAACTCACCAACAGGAGATACTTGAACTGGTCTTTTCCTCATTTTTCTGTTAAACCAAGATCTTGCCGCTCCATGACCAAATAGCCAGAGGATAGTTGTCCCTTTTTCCATTTTTGCTTCTGATCTCCCTGCCCTATTGTTGACTGCAAAATTTTTAAAAAGTCAGAGTGAATATTGGTAAATTATAAATGAAATTATTTTAGACTAGATTCTTTTATAAAAATCATAATGCCTGTTTTTTACATTTAAGAATTCATTTTTCTGTTTTTATCACTTACAGCGAAGACAGTTAATTCACAATAATTGTATCAAAAAAATACGCTGCGTTGATATATACATTTAAACTTGAGTAATGTGATACATGGAAGAAAGTTTACAAATTCTAGTCAAATATTCGTTAGAGAAGGCTCTGAGCTTAATTTTTTTATTAGCATGAGAATAAATTTTATTTTAAGAAATAATGCTGAAAAAAAATCGTGAGTAAAGCAAATAACTTAAAGTCTTTTCTTATTTCAGATTTTTCCCGAGATTAATAAAATAAAAGTAAACAACCTCACCTTAAAATAAAATTCTCATTATATATATTTCTTTAGATTTCAATTAGAACAAAAAAATGTGCTTAATATTTATTCATATTAATCTGAAGAAAGCTAATTATATAAAGCGAAGTAATAAGACTTCGCGAATTTTTTTTTTTTTTGAAAATGATGTTTTATAAACAACTTTAAATTCTTTAATTTTTTTGTTTTATGTATGTGAGCTAATAGCAATAAATGTAAGATTATGGAAGTATTCCTGAATTGAAGGGTAAGTTTTTTATTTATTTATTTTTTTATCCTTATAAAAATAAAACTAAGAAAGCACTAACCAGCTTTAACTAAGCTTTTGGATTTATTCTCCTTCATCAAAATAATATATTTTGTTAGGTTTTAATATTCGCATTCTAACTGAGGAATTAATTATTTATGGACTTTATTTAATATTATATTTACGAAAATTTTGAATAATCCTTTTATTGATTTATGTCCTTTTATTTATAATTGAAAGCTAGATACTTGTCTCTACAACCAAATTACGCTCACTCTTGAATTATCCTTAAGTTATTTAAAAAGTAAAGGAATATTTGTTATGAATCGAAAGGAGAATTACCTCCTGTTTTTGCTTTCCATCTTTGAATTAGTGTTGGGATGAATGTGATGATAATTAAAGGAGGTGGAGTAGGTAATGTCATGTTCATATTTCGTATTAACTTTGCTCGTCCATATTTCCATTCTTTATCTGATTGTGATTGGATACGTTGATATGTATTGGACATCATAGCAATTAACAAATTGATGAGTACAATTACAGTTACCATCATATATACTCCGAATACTACCTTCATGATGATTTTGGCAAAGGCCGGACTAAGATGCATTGGTGGCATGTAATCAGGTTCCACGAGTCCAAATAAAGCGTAAAAAAGCATTTCAAACGTTCCTAATGGTGACTGAAATACTTCAGCATCTACAGAAATTGTACGATTGCCTGGATCAAAAACAGGTTGATAGACGGCACAAATGTGCAATGAAAATCCAGTTAAAAAGATAGCTAAAATAGCCAAAAATCTCATAAGATCTTTCATGAGATCTCGGATAATAATAGCCCAAGGTCCAAACAAATGATGGAAAGTTAAAAAGTTTAAGAATTCAAAAAATGCTAAAAGTAAGCAGACTGCTAATAGTTGGTTTCGGATATACAACATGACGAGTCGATTGTCATCGTGAAAGAAAGCACCCGCTACATGAATGGCAATGGCTATCATTCCAAAAGTAACAATGACCAGTTTAATCCATCCTAAGCCACCACGTTCTCTCGGGTTGACATTGACTGCTACCAAAAATCCTAATATCCAAAATAAAAGCAACCATTCATGTGGATGAGGTACAAGTTGAGTGGAACTCCATAAGGGAAAATAGGGATTTAAAATGGAAAAACATAATAAAAATATTAAAAAAATATGGGACACAAGGTAAGCCATAAATTTAATGATAGGTATATTGGCGAGTCTGTGAAGTGGGAGTGAACATGCCATCCACGTGATAGGACAGAAAATAAACGCTAGAAATAGTAACATGATTTGCCAAGCGGGCCATTTTAAATTCCCCATCCATACATCTGACAAATACTTTTGTACAGCTGAATGAGCCACAACATCTTTTCTTTCCAATTCAATCAGAACATCGAGGAAAACTGTGTTTTTGTGATCGCCTGCTTGAAGGAGCGCACCAGCCGTGTTATTACTTGCTGCGATAGCTAACAAATCCGAAGCTAGAGTCTCGCAAAAAATGGCCATGTTCTCCAAGTCTTTGGCCCTCTCTTTTTCCCGCTGAGCTAAGTCTTCGTATCTGCGTGACATTTTCACCGCAGTATCAATGGGAGCAGGTGACACGAAAACGAACTCCAGTAAGGGCAGGTGGTCTCTATTCTTTCCACATACCATGAGGTCTACCAAAAACTAAAACTGTAAGAGAAAGCCAAGTGAAAAAAAGCAATATATATATATATATATATATGATATGATTTTATTTGAGGATTATTTGCAGAAATTTTCGGGATTTTTTCATATAAAAAAATCTTTTTTGTAAATATAATAATAACTATTTTCCTTAAGTAAATACATTGAATAAAAGCAATTTTTCTTAGAATCTTAAGATCCTAGAAAATCTGTAGCATTAAAGTCAATTTCAAAGATTTAAAATAGAAATATCAGTTAATTTAAAATTTCTAATTAATCATTTTAAGACAGAGCTACTTAAAGTTTTTCTTAAGAATATTTGCTTTTGAAGTTATTTTTATAAACAACTTTAGATCTTTTACATTCGGAAATCACGTATCAATATCGTTGCAAACTATTGAATTTTTTAAGTGTAAAAATATCTTACGGAAGAATCTTCCATGAGGGTTATAGTATTGTGTTCTCTTTTGAAGAGGTATCTTAAAACATCTAGATGATTAGCACTCGCTGCAATACTCAAAGGTATTTTACCATCCTGTAACAGAAAATATTAGATATGTCAAAAGGAAAAAAATAAGCAAAAATAAAACAATGTTTCTTTAATACTTCTTACTATGACATTCTCTGTGTTAGTGATATACTGAGTTCATAAGTAGCTGCGTAAAACATGAATAAAAATCTGTTACATTTTACATATCTCCATAAATGTATCCAAATATTTCAACTGCATATTTTTTAAAATTTAACCGATTAACCGTTTTAATTATTTGATGAAAATAGCAATATTGAGTTAAATTATATTTATACCATATTGTGTAAGAGCTTATCATACTATATTTCGTTAGAAAGTGCCAATAAAGGGGAAAAAATGTTGTAATGTCACAAAATATATTATCTCTGTGTATGGCATGCAATATTTAATATGATACTTCAATGGTTTCTAAAGTATTACTTTACAAAACGAATGTATCTGCAGCTGATTTAATGCAAACCTTTCCTGTTTATCAGAATTGAATGTTAGCTCCTTAAATACTAGTAATAACAAAAAACAAATGTTAAGAGATAATAATTCGATATAAAAACCAACGTTTTTATATGGTGGCAAAGTTTATTAGAGAAAATTATTGAAATATTAGTTAAAACTGTTAGTTATTTTTAACTTTAAAATTCACTTAAAAAGAGACATTTGTGAGAGTATTAAGAAATTCATAATACTCATAAAATCAAAACATGCATTTGAAAGTTTGTAAGTCATTCTATTAAAAAAAGAATGGGAACCAGAATTCAGAAAAAATTATTGTGATAAGACATGGCGCCAAATATTGGAAACTTTCTTTCTTGCGAATGATTACTGACTAAAAGTCAGAAACCCTTACTATCTCGTAGATAGTAAAGGGGAGATAGTATCTCCCCTTTGTGAGTACAAAAGGTTTACGATACCGCATGCTGCGTGGGGAGTGCCCGGTGCTCCCAGAGGGTGAAAGAAATTTTTTCCTCAATCCTAAAAGCGCCGAGAGGAAAGAATATTTTGACTTATTAAAATTATTGAAATATTAGTTAAAACTTGTCGCAAACGTCTAAATATTGCATTGTTAGGCGAGTGCGAACGATTCCCAAAATTTCTAAGCTCTAGCTTGATGGGAAGTTGGTTAAATTAACGATCGAAAATTTGATGACACATACATCACACACACACCAAGTGAAATTCAGAAAAACGTTGTAAAAATAGAAGAAACTAGAATTGAAATGAAAATAAAAGTTTCAAAAATTGCTGAGTTTTTGTATATAAAAGTCAGAATCTAAAAAGATGCCGTTTCAAGGGAATCGAATACAAAATAACCATTCATAAGGTGATTATATTAATTACATAATACCCGCATAGTTCCCGATGGTCTCTGTTTATTAAAATTATTTTTCTTAAAAATTTAAGGGAGTTTTGGTATCTGCCATTATCCTTTTGTTTTGTAACTACTTCGAAATATCATAACAATGACAAACATTTTAGTTTTTGGATGCCTTAAAGACTTTCTAAAAGTAGTGCGAAACGAAGAAAAATAGCATTCATTCATGACGCCCAAGGTTCTCTACTTACATTATATTATACTATCCCTAATATATGAAGATCAGTCAAATACCAAATTATTAGACAGTCAAATTTTTTACTCAATATTTAATAGAACAACCAACGTTCAAATTTACCTATTACACCTGTTGGAGCGAACACTTACGAGTCCTTATCTGCAGAGCATCTAATATTACTACGTATCTGGTGTCCATTTTTTCCTTTCAGCCTTCTGTCGATCTGCCTTCCCTCTTTTAACATTTGAACCTCCAATCTATTATTGCTGCCATAGAGATTACTCCTCTCCATATCTTATACTAATCCCCCCCTATTTTCCTCAATTATCTTATTGTGTATACCTCAATTTATGCTGTAATTCTGCTTCCTATAATTTAAAAGTTGAATTGTTAGAATCAACTAAAGTCTTAGAAATGTCCATTAGGACAGTTGAAGAAAATAGACTTCCTAGGCCCACAAATTTTAAGAACTCAAATGGAATTTTCTAATATGCAATGCAATTAATTCATTGAATTTGGATTCTTACAGTAGCCGAGGCTATAGATGAAGCGCCGCTGTCAATAAGAAGGTGAATCATATCCAAATATCCTTGTTTTGCAGCATAATGCAGCGCTGTCCAGCCATTCTGAAAGGTAATATTTTGCATTATTTTAGTGGATGTAGTGAGTAATGGATATTTTTTCAGAAATTTCTAAACATTTTGTATTATAAAATTGAAATTTACATTATCAGCAGCGTTGATATCTGCCCCTTGTCCGAGAAGAAGACGAACTATATCTTCGTGTCCATGAGCTGCCGCCATATGCAATGGCGTTCTACCTTTCTTATCTCCGGAATGAAATTTGTCCGTTATTCGACTCAAAATTAAGCCAGCAACTGCCAAGTGTCCTCCTCTAGCAGCCAAATGCAAGGGCATGGTTGCCTGTTTAGTGATTTAGGTTAGTTAAAAATTGCTTTTCAACTGAACAGTGATTCATATGATGAGATATTCAACATGAATGAGAAAATCCAATAATTAATAATAGTTCTATATACAAAGTGAAAGAAATATATTGATTCAAATTCAGATATTTTTTGCCTACTTTTACATAGTTTACAAAGTAAAATATTTCAAATGCTTTTAAATAAAAAGCTTAGTAAATAACTAGAGGAATTATGTATAGTTTTTATAATACTATTTTTATTATTTGATTTCTCACAGAACTGTTAATAAATCATCTGAGCTTTCACTAATAATTTTGTACTGTCTTAAATATCCTTTAATGACAGGAAATTCATGACAACCATGATAGGAGTTTTGAATAGAAATATACTTTTACTAAAAGCATTTTTGAAAGATTTTTCCTTCAGATGAATAAAATATTATGCAAACTTTTATGATATTTGAAAACTAGCAAGATCCTCTATATTTATACCCTCCTCACAGTGATTCAAGTTTTTAAATTGAAAAATAATTCATAAATAAAACTTTCAAATTAAATGAAATTACCTCAATTGCAGTTGAAGCATCCACTTGTACACCAGCACTATTTAAGAGCATTCTGACAACATCTTCTCTACCATATCTTGCAGCCATATGCAATGGCGTAAATCCGTACTAAAAAGAAAACACAACTCATGAATTATCATTAAAGATTTGGTGGACTCTTTCACATCGTTATATTAACTGTTCACTACCTATATTTCACTGAGTTTATAAGGTAAAAAGCCACTGTGAAGTAAATATAATTTATTCAGACTTTTAAAAATAATTATCTGTATTGACATCTATTATATAAGCATCAAATATAAGTCCATACTACCTAGAACCTGGTTTCGAATAAAGAGATAATGTATGCCAATTAGACCATATATCATTCGGTATCATAGAAGATAGAAGATATAGTATACAATACAAGCGATTCACTTACACTACTTCGTCCAACGGGTGGGGAAAAAATAGTGGTAACACTTAGAATCTGAACTATTATTTTTATTGATAAGGTGTAGGTTCACCATAAATATTATGAATAGCAATGATGTCTCAACGAAGACATTTAACTGATTCAGAAGCCTGGAGAATTGTTGGACTGTTAGAGGGGGGCTAAATACAAGCCGAAGTAGCAGAAGCTACTGGAGTTGCACAAAGTGTGATTTCCAGAATCTGGAACCATTTATTGGAGACTGGAAGTGCAGGCCGAAGACTAGGGCAAGGCCGAAGACGTGCAACAATGCCCAATGAAGATAGATAATTAACACTAACGGCTCGGAGACACCGAAATATGAATGTCACTCTTCTTCAGCAACACCTTCACTCGGCTATTGGCACTACAATTTCGACTCAAACTGTCCAAAACCAGCTCCACGCTGTAGGACTGTATGCTCGCCTACCAATGGTATGTGTTACACTTAGAGCAAGGCACCGTCGCGCCCGTAAGGAGTGGACAACCGAGCATGTGAACTGGAGGAGAAATGAATGGTGCAATATTCTTATCTTTGACGCATCCCGATATTCTGTTCATTCTGATGATAGGCGTATTTTTATCTGGAGGGATCGTGGCACTAGAAACTTGCTTGGAAGTTTCAGATTTGGCGGAGGAAGAATGATGGTCTATGCTAGGATCTCCATTGATGGGCGCACCGATCTCTACATCATTCGAAATGGAGCTCTGATCGGTCGCCGATAAAGGGATGAGATCTTAAGACCTATTGTAGTCCCGTACGCTGCAGCAATTGGAGATGACTTCATCTTAATGGACGAAAACTGCAGGCCACATCGTGCCAACTTAGTGGGTGATTTCCTTTTCGAGGAGGGAATCGTACGTATGGAATGGCCAGCATGTTTTCCGGACATGAACCCAATAAAACACGTTTGTGACATTCTAGGCTGATGAGTTGCTGGTCCCCCCCCCCCCCCCACGAACTCTCCAAGAACTAGAAAGAGCTCTTCTGGAGGAGTGGGATAGAATACTCCAGCTCCTCATAAATAACCTCATTGACTCGCCTCAAAGGTGTTCAGCGTTGTTGGCCGTACGAGGAAACATTTTTTCTTTCAAATAAATAGACTTTTTTATTCGTTTTTTCTCGAATGCACAAATTGTGTTTTTTTACTTTTGTGTCCAAATGTGAAGTAAAATGCATTTTTTTCTGCTAAACATGCTTGATTTTTTTTTCTTATATAGCCTACCACGTCTGTCGATCATGTATCAATCATCAATCATATAAACAATTCTCCAGCCGCTTAATCCACCCAAAACCTCAATATCCTTTAATTGTTTTGAGCAATGTATATGTATACACATAGACATAGAGATCAGATAACACTAACACTATGGTTAACATTTTGAGTTTTTGATTGATTAGAAAATATTACTTACATCAGCCTCTGGACTATCTGCTGGTCTTTCACTAGGTATAGTAGCTGGAACTTGAGTTAGCATCTCTCGAACAAAATCTTCTTGGCCGTAACTTGCAGCTATATGTAGCGCCGTCATGCCAGTCTACAGAAATTTTTTTTTAGATAAAATGATTTAGCTATTCTATATTTAAAAATAAATCAATAATATCATATTTGTTTATAATTATCAAGATAAACAAACTAAATAAGTTGCTTAATGATATAATTAGTGTTCAACAAAATTTAAATCATCGATCTTATTATGATTCAAAATACATTTTAAAACTTTAGATTCCATTAAAAATATTATGAGAGAGAAACCTTTTGTATCTATTTATGAGTTATTATATAGTAAGATTAATTGGTCATGCTTTCTTTTGCACTTGCATATCTAATTTAAGCCCATACTATTCAATTTAAACGAAATAAAAATATTATTAAATGAAAGGTATAATATTTAAATTAATAATTCTTAAGGAAACACATTACTTTTAAATAAAGACGAGAGATTATCAAGTTAGATGTAATACCTGAGATGTAAAATAACCAAGTTTGCTATTTATTTAAAAATATTCTGTAACGGTATGATACAAATTACAGAATTTTAGTAATTTTTTTACACGTTAAGTAAGGAAATTTCTTTATTTTTTATTTTAAAATTAGTATGTAACCTTTTTGCTTGCGTATCTCCAAGACATAGCAGACTTCAAAGCATGGAGTACTTCACAATGACCATGTTTTGCTGCTAAATGTAAAGCCGTGTACCCTTCCTAAAATGTAAAAATAATAATAAATAAATACACTCAAGAAAAGACATTAGACATTTAATGGCACAATTAATAGAAAATATAAAGCTACATAACATATACTTTCATGTATCTATAATTTATTAAATTTAACAAAATACTTAAAAATTACACTCGACGCTGATTGTTCAATGCTACATTGGTTCTAAAGAGAAATATTTTCGACACGCCCAGTTATTCTATTATATATTTGCACTTCAGAGTTTTCCTTATTTTTACCAAGACAAAAACCTGTATTCTCTAAGTTAATGCTTGAAAATGAAAGAGTCTAAAGAACATTTTGAAAAAATGCAAGCAAGTCATCATCAAGTTACAATAGTTTTCTAAACTTAACGAAGAGCCTGAGATGAAGATATTAAATCATATATACATTCACAAAATTTGTGACATTGTGTAAAGATACATGTCAGTCAAGTTTAGAGTTTCAATGAGAATAATTTTCGGATTCTGTAGTAGTGTTATTATAAGATAATTACCATATTTTTACAAATTTATTGTCATTGGTAGGATCGTGAAATTCAAACCGTTAACTTTATTTTAAAATGCGCAAATGATAAGGAGAAAAAACGTTTTTCTAAAGCTTATTGCTTCATAAATAAAAGCTTTAATAATCCAGTTAGAAGGTTCGGCTGAAGTCTGTTGATTTTGGTTATGTTTAATCTGAATGCACTGCCTATCTGCGTGTTCTCAAGCAAGTGTTCTTGAAAATGGTATGATATGGAATGGAATCCCCTACTAGGATAGCTATAAAGCACTTTTTGCACATTTAAAGAAGACAGTCGCGCCTCCTCCCCTTCTACAGAGGAAAGTTTTATTTGTAACGTTTTCCATTGATGCTATAAACATTCTCTAGATGAGAAAGCGGATGTATTTGATACATATCCCGTAGCCCTTCTTTTACATCACCAGTTGTATATACGATTGAAGTGCCTTAGTTCGAGCCTGAGTCAATTTTGTGCAGTGAGTATAATCAACGATATATAGTAGTTCTTGACTGGGAAGTGCTGTCATCTGGTGTTTGAATTCCGAGTCTCTAATTAGAGAAACCGTTGTTGATGATTGCTACGTTTGGCCCGTGGGCAAATTGCATGAGACATGCATCTCAAATAATTGAACCAGAAAGGAATTCTTCTACTAAATCAGTTATTAAATGCCTTTTACTCCTGAACAGAAGGCCGCTACAGAAGTATAAGCTTGTTAAAAATATTGAAGTGAATGAGACACAGGAGTCAACTTAGGCATAAAAACTGCTTTAACAACATATTTCTTCATAAATCTATAAAGTATTCAATGCGGTTCGATTCATTAATTCAAAACCTGCGAGAAAGTTAGTTAAATTCATTAGGAGCATCTAATGACGTTATCTAAGCTGAGGTATAATTTTTTAAAATGAAATTCAATGATAGGTAGTTCATCAAAATGAATCTTCGTTACTAAGTAAAAGCAGTGGACAAAAAATGCATCATTTGTTATTTTTCTTCTTGTTTCCTTCTTGGTCTGTTTTTCTTCTTTTAAATATGTTTCAGAATAAATGATCTCAGATCAGATGAATGATGATGATGATATCTAATATTGTGTAAAATATTTAGTTTCAAATATTATGCATATCTATTATTGGGAATACAGAACTCAAAATAACAAAACCTCAAGTGTTTGTTCAATTTCTCTAAAATTCAGCACACATGTTTTTTAAATATTTGTTCATCTCTAAAAAATATTTAAAAGATGTTCATAACTTTTTGACTTATCAAAATTTTGCGCAATTTTGTTTCTATAAAATCCTACTAATATGTAAACATAAAATAAAGAACTTGACACACGGATTTTTCGCGTCATTTATAAGAAGAAATAAGTTTTAGAACCCTACAGTACAGTTTGCTTTCCAAAAAATTCGCTACATATTTTACTGACCATGGAGTTTTTGAATAAATGATCAAAATAACCAAGAACACAAGTGTGATTGTTTTTATAATGCAGTAAGAGATGTAAGTTTAAAATTTTGAGGAACTTTTTAAAAAGTTTGAGATTCAAAAACATTTTGAGTAAAAAAAAATTTCTTTCGAGAAAAATGAATGTAATAAAAACGAAGAGCAATTTACGAGTACCAAATCTCTTAACATAAAAAAGTCCCTATAGACAACTGAAAATTTTTCAATTTGAATAATTTTTGTTCCTTATGATAGAAAAGTACTTTTGTAAATTTTTGAATAAAAAAAATCTCTTTACGTAAATTTGACCATTTTTGTATCCCCTTGAACTAAAAGAATATGTTAAATGATCTTACATCAGTTTCATCTGTAGGGTTAGATCCAGACTCCAGAAGAACTTTAACCACTTCTGCATTTCCTCCTGAAGCCGCTTGATGAAGAGCTGTTGCGTTATTCTGTAAATAAATTTATTATTTCAATTAAAAACCTAATTTTATACTTAATAGGAAATGAATGATGGATTACACTATTCGATAATCATTTTCCATCTTGCGAGTGATAAAGTTTACCTTATGCATTTTTTTCTGTAGAATCAGAAATAAGCCTTCAGATATATTCTATAACGTAAAGTGTGTTTAATACATTTCAATAATATTGTATTAAAATATACATTTTTCGTATTTTTTCCTACTTTTTCACCGCAAAATAGTAATGAAATGAATAAGAATAGAAATTTAAAACTTAATTTTTATAAAAAAAAAAACAGTTGAGAAACTTTATATTAAGAATCATAAGATGTATCACAGTTTCATGCTTCGGAAAAGAAACAGGCATCAGAGCTGTACGAGTTGAAACGTATATATTATCAGGTGTTTTGTTCATTTATCTAATTGTTTTGCTCATTTTGACGTTCTTCAGTTTTAGTTGATTTTTTATGAGGGGGGGAGGGAGGGAGGTTAGGGAATTTTGAAGCGTTTTTTGCTCGAAGTAAGTACAGAAATAAATAGCAAAATAACGTAATGACATTCACGAAGCACGGTGTTTGGATCAACCAATGATACTTTTCTGCTATGTGTGAGGCAAATGTTCTTTAAAACCATAGAGAAAGTCAATCTCCAAATTCGCTAAAAAGTTATATAAACTGTATTTTGATTGTACTATTGGTGATACGGATAACAATTGACACCTCATATTTCGTGCATAACCTGTACCACTGCACTTACTGAATGGATAAAAGGAAACCACGAATTTATTAGACATCTACAAAAGCATGTGATTCAGAATGTCATTAAAAATTCACTTTTGGCATTCTTCCTCAGACTTTTCCTCAAACAATTTGGAAGCGGTAAACAATGAACTGGGTGAACGTTTTCGCCAAGATATCCTTACTATGGAACAGCATTGTTATCAAGGGCGCTGGAACCTTGCAATGACGTGTGATTACTGTTGGTTTCTGTTTAGGGAGACTGGTGAGGTACCAAACAAAAGAACAGCTTCTGCATCAATTTTGTGCCAAATGAAACTGATATTATGCTTAGTATACATTAATATTGAAGATTTTGTGTGTTTTCAAATTTTTTGCTTAAAGTTGGTTTATTTATTATCAAATAAGCAAATATAAATTTTTTATTATTACATTTATATCACCCCTGGATATCTAGAAAATGTTGATGTAATAGAGAAAATCTGATTCTTATACTGAATTCAGCACCCCAAAATTAGTTAATTACTCGTATTTATTAACCAGATGCAGAAGCCAAAAATTGAAATTGATTAAATAGTGTTGTTACAGATTATTCTTTTGGGAGAAAAGATCATACTTGAAGCATTGATATCTATCAAAATTGATTTTAAATCCTTTTGTACTGTTTAAAAAATAACCATAAAAAAGTTTTCTGAAGTAATGTGCAAGAAATAATTAAGTAACTAGGGAAAAGAATTTAAAAAACTTTTATATTAAGTGTTATTTTCACATATGATTTGTAAAAGGAAATATTTCTGATTAAGATGTATATGAAAACATAACTTTGTCCCTTTTCATTCGCTATTGAATTAAATAATGACTTCTTAGCTCGAAAATTTGATAAGTCTTAAGTTACATTTCAGTGATTTAAATATATATAAATTATGTAAGCTCTCATCTTGAAAACCATTCTAATTATTATTATTAATTTCTGAACAAGTGCAAAATCTTAAAATATACACACCTTACTCCGAGCAGTTGTAACCAACTTAGGATCAAACTTCATGAGACCTTTTATTACAGCTACACTTCCTTTCTGTGCAGCTATATGAGCACAAGTAATCCCACTCTAGAAAATATACGAAAATAATTTCACAGTAATATATAACCCAATATTCTTTTCAATATAAAATGTGCGTTCCGTTTTTCATAGAACGATATTAACGTATTTAAAAATTATGCTAGGTGTGAATTCAATATCTCGAAAGAAAACTTTAATGTTTGATTAAAGAATTAAAGTTTAAAAAATAAAAATAAAAACGATGAAAATAATATTCACTCACCGAACTAGCTTTAGATACAAGATCAGGTTTCAGTTGAAGGAATAATTTCACCACCTCAGAATGGTCATTTTCTGCAGCTAAAAGTAAAGGTGTTTGTCCTCGCTACAAATAAATCACAGGAATTAGTAACATGCTTGAATGATTTTTCACATTAAATTGTAGATTTGAATTTAACAAAAATATGTAACAGAAATTGCAAAATGGAAACATTTAGATTTGATTTCATCAGCTTTAATGGAACTTGGATTTTACAAGATTTGAACCTAATTTTTTTTTAAAAAAAAAATTTAAGTGCAATGTTTTAAGAAGTTTAATTTCTTATAATATTTCCTTATTTAAAAACCACGAAACCAGCATTTGGTTGTGTGAAAATTTTTCGTAATAATTAAGATTTTAGTTAATATATGTATAATATAATAATTATTCTATTAGTAATTTTATTTTTACTAGCGAAACAAAACTACGCTTTTCGATATATAACTCACACATATTGATAAAAATATTTGAACAGTTAAAAATTCGTATATAATCCCATTTTAATTGATCAAATGAAGTAGAATTCTTAAACATCAGAAGAAAATTGAGGGGTATTACACTGGTGACCTAAATTAAGGTCATAACCACAAAGTTAGTGATAACTGGAGAAATATCTGGTTTATTGAAACGTAATTCGGCACAGAGAAATATTTACTTTAGGGGAAAGAATATATCAACATAACAATATGAAATTAATGTGAAGAGTTAGTTGAGATACAAGTTATATAAAAAAAAGTAAAATCAGGATGCATTATATCTCGGGAAAAATCGAGAAACATATTATATGGAGAGTAGTCATCGTGCACTACCATACAAGCCTCACAACGAGTCATCATACTGTTAATGAGGATTTCAAGAAATGTTGGGGGTGATAAATACCATTCTTTTAAAAGCATGGCTTTTAACTCTTGAAGGGTCCTGGAAGAGGGGTGACGGCACGCAATGGCTCTTCCTAAGCCATCCAAACATGTTCTATAGAATTAAGATCCGGAGATTTCACCGGTTAGTCTATGGGGAGAATATCTTCATCTTCAAGAAAATCATTGACAATGTGAACTCGGTGATGCCTCACATTATCGACCATTAAAGGAAAGTCAGACTCTGCAGCACCCCCGAAAAACTTCACATAGGCTTCAAAGACCTCATCCCTATAGCGCTGAGTAGTGTCACAATCCACATCAAAGACGTGCAATGGTGTACGTTACCCAACATGATGCCGCCCCACACAAGGTTTCCTGTGTTATCAAATTTGTTAATTTCTCTTATGTTGGAAAATGGTAGCAATCTTCACGTTCAATCCAGATGAAAACTCGCCACGAATCACTCTATGTGCTGAATCTTGACACTCACGATTCTTGGTGTGCCCAAGAATCGTGTGTTCTGCACAACGATACTCTCAGCAGGAAAAGAACTGTTGGATACCAGACGTAAAGTGCCCTCCCGACCAGGCGTTTGTATGCTGCTTGTCTGGAAATTCTTTTTTCAAATTCAGCAGCAAGGTCAGGAGAAAGCTCTATAGTCATTGTCTATTTATGTCGTCGGGGACTTAACAAAAAGTAGCAATCCTGTGAAAATTCCGTCATTCTTGCGAGGCCTTAGACGGGCTTCCTAGTGATAGTACCACTTGTTTGGAATTGATTCCCGAATTTGGACATCACTTTTGGTGCCATTAATAACCATCAAGCCACCTCCACTTGAGATTGCTCTGCTTCAAGCCTGCTAATGGTTCTCAATATCATTGAATCATCTAAACAATTATAAGAACTCATTCTCACAGCAATCAGTCAAAGTTATGAGTTTTAACACAATATTCACAACACTACAGGAAAAATCCCAGATGCGTAAAACATCAAATTTCATGTTGTGCTACAAATCTAACGTAAAGGACTATTTATTCCAAACTGGACTCTAGGAACGTACGACACGTTCTTCAAAATATGTGCAATGCGAATTTTATCAATTTTTCTGGTAGGAGTTTTAAATTATTATGAAAAATGTGTTTATCACCTTAATTTTGAACTCCAGGATAAGATTAAGTCAAACGGAATACAATCTTAAAATTTGAAATAAAATTCTGTTTGTTTGTATCGTGAGAAGATATAATCGTACATGCTAGTTATATATTATTCTAGAATTCAAAGGGTTATTATCAGCCTTAATTATTGTCTTTCATAATAGTACTATAACGGAAAGTATAAATTTGTTTAAAATAAATTAGTTTTCCAAGACATAAATAAGTCTGCGGCACACTACCAGAAAAAGAAAAGAAAAGAAGTAACAAATTAGAAAAAATGGGAAATATGTTATTTTGAAAGAATAATTTATGCTTTATCTCTTTCATTTGACCGTTCATATTTGGATGTAGAATTAGGGTATATAAATCACACAAAGAGTACTTTCTCTTTAGAAGCTGTATGTATGAAAAAATATCTTACATTGTCCGTGGCATTGGGATCAGCTTTCATATCTAAAAGAGTTCGGCAAGTTTCAAAACGTCCTTGCTGTGAGGCTAAATGGAGTCCAGTTTGTTTACTCTGAAATAAGAAATAGTACTTCATTGTTAGTAATTATAAAGATTAAAGTAACATAAAAGTATGTACTTAGATGTTAATTTTAAATTATGTATTTGGAAACTTCAAATGAATATAAATTATACAAGACACCAGAAAAAGGTTTAATATAATATGTATTCGATTTTCAAAGTCGTAACAAAACTGCCAAATACTGCTTTATTTGTAAATATATATATGACAGAATCATTAAGTAGTACATCTCATACATGAAGATACTTTATAGCACATTTCGAATACCAACCGGATAATAAATGTAATCAGTATTTTAAAAAAAATTCCAAAGAGCATTTCAAGAGAAGTTGCGAAATAAGTAAAGGCTTCTATAGGATTTTTTAAAAATGAGTGCTCTCACAACAAATCTGAGAAATTGATCTTACTGTAGTAAGGTAAAAATTTACTCTGTAGTTTTAGATTTAGACCTGCAATCTTTAAATAATCTAAAGTGTTGTTTTAAGATATTTAAAATGAGAGGCATATTTTAAATTTATTTTAATAATATTAGTTATTGAAACTCAATTTCAGGAAAATGCTACATTTATAAAAGCGTATTGTGACTTTTAAAATAAGTTACCCAACTTTAATCTCATTTAGAAAAAGTTTGAAACTTGAAATATGAATAAAATTAGTTCTGTAGAACAGAAAGTTGTTTAGCTTATAAAATGGGGATATATTACGCGTAATAGTCTTAGTAAAGTATCTTCAGTTGTGTAATTGTTTACATTAAGGATACTCTTACCAAAGTAAGCCCGTCAATAGCAGCTCCATATTTTTCGACAAGAAGCTTGACAACATTGGTATGACCTTGAGCAGCTGCATGGTGTAAAGGGGTCATACCTCTTTTCGTTCTCACATTTACAAAGGCTTTATGATTTAACAGAATTTCGATAACGTCTGCATGACCATGTTCTGCAGCAAGGTGCAGTCCAGCCCGTCCTTCCTGAAATATATTTACACATATTGAATTCATTTATGTATGTATTCAGGTAACAGAAATAGTTCATAAAATTAGGATTACATAATTTTTCTCCATATTTCATTGAACTAACATTTTAAGAAATTGTTAACACTGTATAAACAAATTTGTAATAAAAATGACATACAAATTACTCGAATTTATACAAAACCTTTAATTATAATGAAAAGTCTCCCAATTGACTTTTTTTTTATCAATGTCCCTTCCCCTGCTTAAAACTGGTAATGATCTTATATCTTTTTGCCTTTTGTTAACAGTTTGGTATCCCGTGAACTGTTAATAATAAAACAATTTTAGGATAAGAAGTACATTTTATCAGTTACCATTGAAGGCATCAGTTTTCCTGAAATTATTACGTAAGACAACTGGCCTTTCTAAAAACGCTTTGTGTACTTCATAACTTACATTAAAGATATCATTAGAGATTTGAAGCATTTGGAATATTTTGGTATTAAAAATGATACAAGAATGAGCGTGATTCTAATTTGAAGTTGTCTGGGGATGAGAAACTGGGAGAATTAACCAAAACCCTCTCTGAAAAGAATTTGTTTTTTAGAAGACCAATTTTCAGTATATTGTGCAAAAGCCCAATCGGGAACTTTGTATTTAAAATCTCAATAAACTAAATGCTTCTTTAGGAAAAAAAGCCAGGAAAAAGAAGGGTTTTGATCTTTATTAAACTTTATTATCATAGACAGTTTCTTTGTTTCATACTTTCCACTTTATCTGCTGAATAAATCACTCTTACATTTTTAATGCAAATAATAAGTGATAACATATGCATTACTCCCTTTGTTGATTTTCGAAGAGAAATTGTTATTTTTTGTGTATATTATGTTGTTAAATTGGTCAATTGAGGATTGTAATCGATTAATTTTGATAATCGATATATATTTCATCAAGTAAGAAAAAAAAGTATTCTTTTCGTTTATTTAATTGTTTGAGTGGCTTAAGAAATCACTCAATGGGGATTAGGCTTTAATTTCGGCCTAAACAGTAAAAATTAATATGAATCAAGCAATTTTATTTACTAGTAATGTATTAAAAGTAAACAGTGTGAAAGAGGAGCACACACACAACACAACAACACACATAATACTTTATATAATAATATCTATCTCATATACCTAGCCTCATCGTGATAGTTTGATGTTGGCAATGATATTAAAGAGAAACTTCGAGGAAAAATTATAATCTAACTACACTGCCAAATATTTATCAATAAATTCTAAACAATTTATTTGATATTCAAAATAAATGTAGTATGAAGTAAATTTTTTTAATGTGGATCTTTATGGTATCATAATTAAAAATATAAAGAATAAAACTAGCTACTTACAGAGTCAAAAACATCTACTCTTGCACCGTTCTGCAGTAAAAGCTGAACAACGAGGGATTTCCCTGAGTCACAGGCGTAAAGAAGTGGAGACCAACCATTCTAAAGAAAGTAAAATTTATTTATGTATTTGTTTCAAAAGTCAAAATTAATCAAAGACACTGTTATAAAAATGACTGAAGTATTGACGAGTGTTTCATGTTCATTTTAAAATCTGTTGATTAGTTTTAGTACACATCCCTTTTTTGATACATTTCATTTAAAAAAAATCCTTCGAAAACATTTTACATACCGCTGCCTGCTTGTTGCAAGCAATTTGCAACTTCGATTGAGGTAATCTGGCTATAATTTCTTTCAATATATCTTCATTTCCAACTCGGCAGACGTAATGTATGGCTGTTTCACTGTTCTGTAAGATTTAAAAAAAAATATTTTATACATGAAATAAAAAAAGGAAGGAATACAAGTTGCCAGAAAATGATTTTTGACATTCTGATTTATTTTAAATATTTGAAATAAAACCTTACATATTATAAGTAATCATAGAAACATTTTTAGGATTCAATCAATTTTTCAAATGCTATTACTGCCAGTAAATTGAAAAATTTAGCCGTGCAATTTTATAATTCCTTAGAATTTATGTTTTTTCTATATAAAGATTATAAATTATTCATGTTTCTTATTAAATTTCATTTTTAGTAAATAAGGAACTATTAAGAAAAATAACGTTAAAAAATAGAAAAAATAGTAATGCTATAAACTGAAATCCCTAACACAGAAAAAAGGGAGATAAATTAATAATCAACGCTGAAAACTTTTAGAGCTTTTTTAACCATAACTGAAGAATTTTAAGGTTATTGTTTCCACAAAAAGTTATTTCTTAAGTAAAATAATGACAAATTCAAATATCTCGAGCAAATAATTAAAATTTCTGAGAATAATTATGCATTACATTGAAAGAAAATGAATTCTTTATAGAATTTTATGAAAACAAAATTTCAAACCAAGCTTCCTTATTCATTTCTCAATATTCTGATGAAATTGTCATATAATGATTCCTTCTTGAAATTAAGATTAAATTTAAAGATGTAATTTTAATAATGAGAAAAGGAACGGACTGTGCAGTTTAATAACGAAATAATAACGAATTAGAATAACGAAATAATACTATTCAGAAGTACGAGGGTTATTCAATAAGCCCTTAGAAATCCAAGAGATAACACTTGTAGCATCAAAAATGGTGTGTTTTTAATTAGCTTCATGACTCACTTGACATCTGTCTAAGTCTCAGTTATTTCCATCTCATGGTTTCATTTTTATTGTCGATTGAAGCAAGAAACTTGTACTTATTTAGAAATATAGAAATAATGGAGTTTCAAACGGTGATTAAACACTTATATTTAAAACCTGAGAGATCAAAACTGAGTAGGATGAAGTTCATGGCTCATCAGCTTTTGTGTTTGAAACCGTTAACAATTGAGTATGAGTTTTAATGTGGCCGTACAGCCACAAGAGATGAACTTTGTTCAGGACGTCCAGTGGAAGTGACTACTCCCGGAATAATTGACAAAATTCACTGTATGATTTTGGTCGATCTAAGAATCTAAGTACGCGAAATAGTTAAAGCCACTGGCATATCGCAATGTACAGTGTTCTCAATTTTGCACAAAAAATTAGGTGAGAAAAAAAACTCAGCAAGATGAGTCTCATATTTGCTGTCAGTACAAAATAAACGCAATCGTGTGATCGATTCTGATGCTGATCGATTCTGATGTGATCGATTCTGATCGATTCTTTTTCGTCGCAATCCCGACAAGTTTCTGCATCGATACATAATTGTGGATAAAACGTGAATGCACTTCACTCTAGAGACAATGAAGAAGTCAAAACAGTGAGTTTTGAAGATGAACTGGCTGCGAAGAAAGCAAATATGGTGAAATTGGTCATCAAGAAGATGACCACGGTTTTTGGGAGGCACGCGGAATCATCTACACCTATTACTTGGAAAAGGATAAAACAATAGCTGGAGAGTATTATGCGTCGTTATTGCACCGGCTGAGTGAAGAAATCAAGGAAAAAAAATGTCCTCGTTTGAAAAAGAAGAAGATCCTCTTCCGTTCAGACAATGCATGGGTACCCACCTGTGCAGTTTCGATAGACAAAATCATAGAATAAAAGTTTGAATTATTGCAACATCCACCGTATTCGCCTGATTTAGCCCCAAGTGACTTTTTTTATGTCCAAACTGACAACCGCAGGACAATGGTTCGAGTCGATCGAAGAGGTCATCGCCCAAACAGATGTTGTTTGGAGTACTTTTCGAAATCTTACTTTTCATTTGGTTTAAAAAGGTTGGAGAAGCGCTTGGAAAAGTATATAGAGCTAAATTGAGATTATGTTGAAACATGAAAAAAAGTCTACCTATAATAATTTGTTTTTCTACCTTTCCTAATGACTTATTAAATGACTCTTGTACTATCTACAACTCTACAAGTGTCCTTGAATACTTCCGTTTACAAAAGTATATATATAAATTTGATTGACTATACTCTTGATTAATGGGCATTGCTTTTAAGGACCCCATTTAAATTTGTAGAAAATGGTATTTTTTTTTCGCATTTCTACTTTCATTTGTTAAAGAAATGGGGAGATTTCATAACAAATATAATAATTTTTTTTTATTAATCTTTGAGGGATGTACCTTCTTCGTTTCAGTTGTCACACTTCCTCCATTTTGAAGTATTAAAGCAATAATATCTTTGTCTTCTGTTGGATAGTGAATTTGATCTTTATTGATAGAAGATGCATAATGTGTAGCAGTTTCACCATTCTGTTTGAAAAAAAAGAAAAAATATCAATTTTTTTGATGGAAATTGCATATGAAGAATAAAAACTAACTTACATGTAAATAAAGATAATTTTAAGAAACCACATTGATTCGTAAAATTTGAAGCCATATGTACTCTGGATTGGTAGGAATGCGTGAAAATCTTTACGTGTTTTTGACAATACAGAGTATATATGCCATCTAATTTCCATTGAATTCCTCCTGACTTATTAAGCTTGGTAATTAATTCATCGTTGAAATAATTATAAGGTTAAATAAGACTTCTTTAAAAACAAAAACTTGCTGTATTATTGACGGCACTTTTATGAGAAACAAGAAATGCTTAACAAGTAAAAAATATTCAAGATAAAAACAAGCATATTCTACAGAAAAGAAGCATTACGATGTTTGGTTGAAAATTAAGGCTTTCAAGGCTATAACTTTTTTATCAGTTACCCGATTCTTGCAATTTTTATTGTATCTAAAATTTGTATGTGCCTTCTATATAAGGCATCTAATTTCTATCATCTCCGGTGTCATTGGTGAACTGAAAACTGAAGATGAGGTTGAAGCAGCTAGGCATCATTGAACCCCAAACTTATCCCCTAGAAACTTTTATTTCTTCTCAAAGATGAAAGAGTTCCTTAAGGGACATAATTTTCACACTGACGACGAGACGAAAGCTGTCATTAAAGCTTAGTGTCGACAGCTACCACCAGAATCCTTTTGCGACGTGTTTGCCCGACTAGTTGCACGTTTGCGTAAGAGTGTGTAAAGGGATAAGAAGTTAATAATACGTTTTTTAGAAGATATGAGTAATTTTCACGTACAACAAGTATTGTGAAAATCGGATAACAAAAAGTTTAGAGCCTTGGAGGCATTTATTTTCAATAAAGTTTCATAAAACACTTTAAGATGAACATTACGTGAAAGTGTAACTAATAAGCGATAGGAATTTTCGGATGTATTCTACTTATATATGCTAGAAACGAGAATAGTTATAAATTCCTGTTGTCACTTTACTATAAAGATAGGGATTTTACTAATTTATATGAGAGTCTCAATTTTTTTCATTTCATAGAAAGACTAAAAGAAATAGATTTTTATAGAAAATGAATATACCAGTAATACTGAATTGCCACGAATGTTTTTCAGGTTTATTTTATTACATACCAACGATGTAAAAACATATGTATTGCGGCATGTGAATTGTTACCAATGACTCTCCTGCAGCTAATATTTATTCTCTTTAAAAAAGGGTATTAATGTCATAAATAGCAATTTATAATCTGAGTAGCTCCATGGTAAGGTAATTGAATATTTGTTTTCCTTTATCTAACCTATCTACTTCCCACATGAGAGATCGAAAGAAACTGGGATGATTTTTCTTTATAGAGTTAAGCCAGTACCCTCTTGGTAATAATTTTTTTCATAGTAGTGTTTTAAAGTCTCAAGAATTCTCTTTTAAGATGATTAATTCCCAAATTCTCTGATAAATCTAAATCTATTTAAAAAAAACCCTCTTAACTTATGCCGCGCCATATAAAAGATGAAACTTCAAAGTTTTAATCTTTTAATAATATTATAATTCTCGGAGCAAATTTTTCAAAATGCAACACTAATGGATTTATTAAAAAGTAATTATTAAAAACAAATATAAATTTTTCTGATAATTTTTATTCAATGTGTTTTTAAGAACATGTTAAGAACTTGACCTTAAGCTACGGAGCAATCGTATCTCTTTATAAGAGTGTCAATGAATCAACAAGAACTTATCCCAAGCCATATCATTTGCAGTAGTTAACAATATATAACTCGTTGAATATGTTATAATTTTTCATTAAGTTGTTATGCATATATAAAAGTAAATTTAAAAAAATATTTGTTATGCATTAACACGAAAACAAACATGAGCTTACCGTTGCAACTTTGGACGAATTTTTTTCTTCAATAATTGACAAAAAAATTTACTTACCTTTCTCCAATAATATTTTCAAATGATGCTTTTGGGATCTGAACGTCAATTTAGTAACGTACCTTTGGATAAATGACCTCATAATAAATGAAAATATGGCTCATCATTGTTTATTCATTAATTAGTGAGGTAGTTTGCTATAATTTGCATCTGAGTTACTACTAAAGAGTTTAAAATGCTCCTAGACTTATATCAATTAACTATAATAATAGCCTAGTTTTCAAAAAAAAAAAAAAAAAAAAAAAAAAAAAAATTCATATTTTTAGACTTAACGTTGTTGAATAAATTCCGGGCTAGTATATTAAAGCAGTTCTAGGACACAATATAATTGCAATAAAGTTTAAGTCTTCAATACGCGCTTTAAAAATTATGATTCACTATATCCTTCTTATCACTGTTCTGTTTTATTTTATAAAAATTCAGTAATTCTTGAAGTAACTTATGCTAAAGCCAAAACTTCATACCATCATTTTTTTCTAAGTGAGATACATAAAAGTTATTTATATAAATATATAGATTATGTAATATATTGTAGAATATAGAATAGCATATATCTTCGAGCTTCTGAAACTGAGTAAAGTAATTAAGAAATAGAAAAATATCTTAAACGCATAAATTGATGTATGAGACCAAAAAATAGTGAAAAATATAGACTAAAACTTTGATAAAGCAGCAACTATATTAAATTTACAATAACTTTCACTTACTTTGTTAGGCTGATTAACATAATTATTAACTTGAAGTTCAGTAGCACTTTCCTTTTTGTGGTTAATGAGACTCTTTGCTATTTCGTAATGGCAGTTAGAAACAGCAACATGGAGCACACTTTCACCTTGCTGTTAAGAAAAGAATTTCGAATTATATATCAGGAACATTCATAACATTGAGTAACTTAGCAGTAATCAAGAAAAACAAATAATAAGCAGGTCAGGATCGCATTATCCATAAAGCAAACTTGGCACAAAATGTATCGTCCTTCAGTCTTCGGTGGCTGATATTTTCTCTTCGCCTTTGGGGGATTGTTTTGTATCTAGGAGAAGAAGTAGGTTGACCTTGAGCAGTAATTCAAACTCTCTACATTAGGGTCCGAAGAGAACTCGACCGTTCTTATTTTGCAATGCTCTTAATAATTAGGCCAAAAGGAATTCCCTTTTGGGTTAGTAATTAAGGCATTTCAAACTTCTATCGTTGTTGAGGAGAGCTGCCGCATATTCCTCCTTCTGTATCATTGTGATGATACGAAGAGGAACGTTATAAATGATATTTGCGTGAATGTTTTCCCTCAGCCATCTGCAAATGATGTACATTCCTTTCCTGCAACATTGAGTGTCGTTTGGATAGTTTCCTTTGACGTCCTCAGCTGTTTCTAGCTGAGATGGTGGGTCTATTTGAGCAAGCGCCATAGCCGGTATATCACTAGTCGTGATTTATGAGTTGGTATCTTATACATAGAGAAGTAAGTTTGCATCGGGGATACATGCAGCCAGTAATTATAGGCTGTATTGCCATGTAGTGTTTAAGACTTAGGTCACCACTTCGGTGGTTGGCGTTTTTCTCTCGCCATCGGGGCATTGTTTTCTTAATGACGGGGGATAGGTGATTAGTTGACCTTAAGTGCCAGTGGCAATTCGAACTCCCAATTAAGATTAGGAGTTCAAATCGCCGCTGATGCCCAAATGGCTATACCGGTCTCGAACTTGAAGAACTCTGTCGATCTTGTTTTGTAGAACTTTTAATAATTAAACTAAAGGGCATTCCCATTTGGGCTAGATATTAAGGCATTTTAATTCCTGTCATCGTTGAAGAGAGCCTCCTCAAATCCTTTTTGTTGAGACTGTTCTTTCGCTTAATTTAATTAAAAAATGTTGCTTGAGGGCCAAAATATCTGAGAGACTTTGAGTATATCGAGAGCTTATACAGTCGTGATACATTATAATCATTAATTATATGATAGCTAATAAAAAAAAGTTAAATCTTCCAAATCTATAAAACACAATAGTCTTTCCGTAGGACAGAATAGTTACCTTAGAAAGACTGTCCAGTCCAGCTCCATCCTCCAACAACTGAGTTACAGTTTTCAATTGGCCATGGCGAGCAGCGTTATGAAGAGGTGTTTCTCCATCCTGAAAATATTTATTTCCAAGTTATTTTTTTCAATTTTTAAAGGAAGTGCAAAAAGGACAAAAGGTTTTGGGTCTTGAATAGAAGTAAAGAAAAACAAAAAAAAAGGCAGTTAATATAGTTTCGTAGCTTAAACCTCCGAAAAAGGGGAAAATGGGGCTTTTAAATTATCTATTGCACATTTATTGTCAAAATCATGGAACAAAAACAAAACGAATTGTATATATCTCGATTTAAATAATTTAACTAAATAATTAGTACCAATTTTTTTTATTTAATTTGGTATCGAGCAGCATATTTTTAGCTTCATTAGATAGAGAAACAGTTTTCACTTTTCCCGCTATCCATTAAAAATACATTTATTAACATGAATGAGACAAACATTTTTACATGGAAATGAAAAATCTATTGTGTGTTGTTATTTATTTTATGAAAATAAGACTAATTAATCAAATAATAAGAGTGTGTTTCATTCATAAAATGGAGGATAGTCACATGATGTGCCACAATCGAAACTAATTCATCAAATTAAAGCAATAAAAATAAATGCAATAATCAAGTATGGGTTCATTCAAAGAAAAAAAAACATTTTTCTAAAATTTACTTTGTATAACTTTCACAAGAGAGAGAGGGTGATATTTGAATTAATATATTTCATCAACCTGTATTAGTGACGTGTTTTTAGCGTATAAAGCAAAAATTTCTTATGTAACAGACCCTGAAATGTTGAGAACACGCAATAAATACTTCAACTACCCGTTCATAATCTGTAGAATTTTAAATATTAATTAAGCGAAATAGAACGCATTTTTTGACAGCATTTTATTTTATCTATTACTATGCAAAACACATTTTAGAAGCTTTTAATTATTTGGAGCTTTTTACTTATTACATAGGTGTTCTATTAGAAAAAAATGAATAGATACATAAGGATAGTGAATTTGTTTGTCCACACGAAATAAAAAACAACAACAAAAATTAACTCCCTGTTGTAAAGCAATTTAGTAAAAATTAAATAATATCCATAACTTTACATGGTTAATTTCCTCCACAAAGGAAGTATGGTGTCAGAGAAAAGTTATTAACTTATTACATTATGTCTTGGAACTTAAGAGGGCTTTTGTATAAATGCACGCAATGTCTAACATATCTACCGTATGGATATAAGTTCACGCGAAGAAAATTTTTAATTTATATTCCACGAGTCTTTCGCTTTTTTTTTTTTTTTTGAAAGAAAATGTCAGTTCTTATATATCACTGATTCATCAAGATTTTATTAAAAAGTAGTTGAACAATGGCTAAGAACACATATAAAATTAATTCATGCATTACATGTAGTGTTAGTAACTTAAATTTATTTTATTTAAGTTACAATTCGTTTTTAATTAACATCACACCAGAGCTTCTCCTTACAGGTTATTAGTCATGTACCTCAAAATTTCGAACCATGGTTACCTAATAAGAACACTTGTGTTGACACTTCATTCACCAAACAACTACACCAAGCTATATGAAAACTTTAAGCATCTATTTCAATTTAAAATGTAGCGACACCATTTATTCCTCACGTCAATCTTTGATGAGATCAGAACTCAAACTTGCAATCGACCGGTTGTAAGTATGTAACGTACTGGCGTCATTGTTAATATCGATACGATAATTTCCTGGGTGTTTGGGAGTGAAATCAAGTCCAACTAGGAAAATAACGGCAAATGACGTTTAATTTGTAAATCTTCAGGATGATGCGCAGGTAGCAGAGCTTAGACAATGACAGTACTACTAAATACACAGCACTTGCACAGTTTAGTGACAAAAATACAGAAAAAGCCAGGTAATAAACGTCACAATTGCATCAGCAACATTCAGCTCACCAGCTTACTGGTTCTACGGACAACCCCCGCAATAATATTCTGCACTTCCAGGCCTAGGTCGACAGTTCCTGGTATATATACACTGTTTCTCTGCAAATTCAATTAGCACGCTTCACTTCCAAGTGCTGACAGCTTCCAGTAGATTTACCGATCGATCTCCGCAACCTAGACTCCAGAGACAGATTCCCTTTGTAGAAAGATGGATTCCCTGCCTCTCAGACTCTCGGCATATTTGTACCTCTTCCTGCCGGGCATGACGTCACACCGAAAATTCACGAAAAAAAACGTCTCTTTCCTTCCAGTCATATTTCGCTTAGGTTCCAGCCCAATTAGGATCTTTTCATTAGTCGCCAAATTCGCCAAGTTTCTTGCCAAGTCGCCAAATCAATCACCATGATTAAGGGGTCATAATTTAAACTTCCCTTGTTGATTGATGATATCTTTATAAATGTTTTTTTCCCTTCACAAGAGAACCGCCGCAAGGAAGCGCCATCTCAATGATCTCAATGATCTCAATCTCACGTTCTTCAATCTCCTTTTTTATCTCTAATCTTTTTAATATCTCTACGATCTTTTAATTGTACCCTTTCCTTTTCTCTACTCTTATTATATACCAATTCTAATTTACGTAAGTCACGGTTCTTTCTCAAGTCGCAGTTTCCAATTCAAATAACGGAATAAAATATCCCCAAAGGCTAGTTAAAGATAATTCTGAGTGAGAATTTGTTGCAAGGTTTTTGTGATAGTATCATTATACTACAAAGAATCACCATTTTATTTCAGTAATATTTTTATTACGTACACAGTCATTTCGAAGCTTCGGGAAAAAAAAGATTTATTTTATCGATGTTTCTATACTATTCAATTAATTATTTTATTATTTTTAGTTACAATTTAGAGAGTAATGTTCTCCTGAGGTACATATTAATATTTAAGTTGAGAATTTGGATTTGTGTTTTCAATTATGTTCTTTTATGAACGGATTGTTAAAAAATAAAAATATATTCAAAAATACTAAGAAAAAAAACACGAAACATTTATAAACGTCAAAAGCTGTTTATTATCAAGCAATTAGCAGAAAATATTTAACAAATTATAACGAATAAGAAATCTAATCACATTAAATAATTCAACATAACTCACACTTTGCATTCAAAACATTCCCAACACAGTTCTGAATGCGACACAATTGTAATTTTTTTGTAATTCCTATATCACTCTCGAAAAATTCTTATGTAGATAGCATGAGAGTTCAGAGAGTGCAAAATACTATGAGGATGATGCAAAGAGGACCAGTGTTAAGAATCAGAATTGTAGTATTGTCCAGTGATAATTTTTACTTTTTCTAAGAATTCCATGAGTAGGTCACCCTTTGTATCACAAAAAAAAAAAAAAAACGTCGCACAAGACGTTTTCAGTCGATGAGGCCGTCTTCGCCATCTTTGGAGAGCAGATACACCGAAAGTAATTGATTGTTTAAATAGTTGTTTCGTTTGTACAGTATGTAATGATGAATCCAGGTCTTCTCAGTGATGATAATTCGAAGCAAAAGGATAATTAATACTCGACGCGGAAGCAATAAAAACTAACCTACGAACCAGTATCATATTTGTTTCAGTGCTATTTATCATACGTCTGTATACAATGGGGACAGCCTGAGAAAAGTCATCTGTCTTCAAAAGTGGGTATTTTTGAGGTCATCCTCGAGCTATGCTCTTCTTCTTTAGCACTTGAACATGGTTAAAAATTATGAAATATGATGGTCAATAAATTATTATAAGGCTTTTTTACAAAGTAAACTTACTTCGTTTCTAGCGTTAACATCAGCTCCACTTTTGATTATAAGCTCAGCACATTTGTGACCGTCAATCACACCAGCTGCCATATGTAAAGCAGTCTCGCCGTTCTACACACACACACACACAAAATATTTTGAATTAAAACTGGTAACAAATAATGATGTTATAACAAGAAAACATTTAAATTTCTTTTACTTTTAATAAAAAAATAAGCTTGCTTAATACCTTAGGAAATTATACATCTTAACAAATTGATTATATTATAGAAATATGGACTAAATTACAGTAACAAGTGCAAAATTAGGAGAATTTGCAGATTATGGCTATTTTTACAAAAAGTGTTGAATCAAAGGGACTAATTATGCCGCCGAAGAATTATGCAAATATTCAGAATCGAAAACGTAAACGTACAAGTGCGTGTCTATGGAGCTGTGACTGTGGAGGGGATAAAAGCACACGAAGAGTTGTATGAGATTTATGTGCTAGTACTCCTCCATGACATTCGCCATATTTCTCGCAAAAGTTGGGTAAATTTTATAAAGTACATCAGGTAAAATGAGCCACCACGAGCATATAGATGACGGAATGCAATAGGGAATTGACAGTAGATAAGAAGCAAGGCCAATCGCAAG
Source organism: Nephila pilipes (assembly GCA_019974015.1). Taxonomy (NCBI): domain Eukaryota; kingdom Metazoa; phylum Arthropoda; class Arachnida; order Araneae; family Nephilidae; genus Nephila; species Nephila pilipes. Next base: position 614,622 of record BMAW01110486.1, on the reverse strand, counting down.
CGCAAGTGGCTGCAATGTAACAAACAGTGTCTTCTGCAGTTAGTGGAAACATTTTCATGTCATTGGATCCATATCGAGAAGACCAGTACAAGGTTCACAACGGCGAATGAGGACTTAGTACTTTCAGCGCTGCGACACAGGACTGTTACAGCTTCACAGCTCCCGCATAAGCAGTATACTGTCACTGTAATCCAAATTTCACGGTCTACATTAACTCGAAGGCTAAATGAGAGAAGACTTGTATATCAGATGACCCGTTGTTTGCCCCGCTCACTGTAGCGCACAATAGAGCGCGTTTAGCATGATGCAGACAACATGTGCTTTGGATCAGAATTCAATGAAGCACTATGTTTCAGCTTAAATACTGATTCTCGGCATACCTGCATTTTGAAAGAGCCTGGGACACCATACCATACATCCCTCATCAGGAAAAAGGAGGAAATGAAACGATTTCCTAATCCGTCCCTCATCAGATAATCGTTTGAACAGAAATTATGTTGGACGGCTTTACAGCCCTGAATGTGTTTGAATAAGACTCTATGACTTCTATGAGAAACTCTTGGAGCCTTATGTTCGACTTTTCAGAGATGCAGTGGTCCTGGGTTCCTGTTAATGGACGTCAACGCTCGTCCATATAGGCCTCAACTGGTCGATAATTACCTGAAAAGTGAAGGTATTCGGCACATAAATGTGGATATTTGCTCTATAGAGTTAAGTTCTGGCTAGCCAGATCTCCTGACCTTAGCCGTGTAGAAAATGTATGGGACGTTCTTGGAAGAGCAATTGCATCTCACCTTCCTCCTCTGAGAACCATGCCGGAGCCGAAAATTGCCTTGCTGCGATAGTGGAATCGACTACGACAGGAACTCAACTGCTTTCTATCCAGTATAAATCGTCCCATTGTGCGACCTGTCCGGCTGTTAGAGGAGACCATACACCATATTAGATTCCTTTTCAGTTCCATATCGCAACTGGATTCATATCGGATTTTGGACGTCCCTGCAGTATGAGCTTTACTGGTAATCAAGCTGGTAATTAATTTATTGGTAATAAAATGACTCGGAAATTATTCAGAAAATTATTCAGAAATTCGATATAATGCGCAAATTCTCGTAATTTTTCCACAGGAGTGTATACGGTAAAATCTTGAGTGTAATACGCCCTTTCTTACCACATTTTGGTAAGTAAAAATGAGGATGTGTATTATACTCGAGTAAAAATTTTAAAAAAAAGTTTTTAAACATCGGACGAGCAGTAGCTGTAAGAGATTGTTGTAACACTCATGCTGTGCAGGTGCTCTTTTACAAAACAGGTATTCTTTTACACATACGGGAATTTATAGTACATGTCATATACGCGTATATGTCGCATATTACGACGGCACCAAAAATTATGGCTTAGATGCAATAACAATAGATTAGCTGTGTTCTGGTGAAAGTTATTAAGACCGATAATATTCATATGACAGTATTGTTTGTTTTGTGTTAAAATTTAAGTTTTTTCAATCGAATTTGACATTTTCGTTTCTTGTTATAAAAACTTTCAATTATGTTAGTAAATACTTGTGTAATTTTAAACAAAGTATTGAAAAGTTATGGGTGCGTATTGTATTCGAATTTTAATTTTTTCCGAAAATTAAGTGCCAAATCAAGCATGCATTTTATACACTTGTGCGCATTACAGTCAAGATTTTACGGTATTGGAAATTAAAAATAAGTTACATTTTATTTTAAGAAAAGGTTTTCATTAAAAATAGAGCTATAAGCATAGTAACATACATTCATCCATATAAAATTAAAAATGATACAAAGAGAGGTATACATATGTTTATTAGATTTTATAGAAAATAAATTTGCTTTGCGATATTTTTAATTGAAGAAAGTGAAGCAAAAGGATTTCTTTTATACGAATTTTTTTCTAAAAGCACTATAAACGTCATATAAGAATTCGTACTTTTCCTGCTTTCATTTGAACATTAGCTCCATGACCTAGTAAGATTTCTACAACTTCTGGTTGATTTGCTTGGACAGCTAAGTGTAAGGCTGTGAAGTTTTCCTACAAAGCAATATGTTATGAACACGGTATCATATTATGTTTTTGATATCATTCAGTATTATATAATACATGTTATGTAAATGAATAACACAAATAATTATTTTTAAAATAAATTTTTAATGGTACATACAGGTGTTGTTGCATCAACATTTTCTCCTCTGTCCAATAAATTTCGTATCACTTCAACAAAACCATGAGCTGCTGCAGTGTGAATTGCTTTCGTTCCAGTCTTGAAAGAAAAGCAAATATAAAAAAAATGTATAAAATTGTTCGATGCAAAATTTTGTAAAGAGCAGATTTAGCCACTCAAGGTACGCTTTTTCTTATAATTATTATTATATTACTTAATTATGTAAATATTAGAATTAAAGTAAACAATGAAATATAGAGGAATTGACAATAGTAAACTTTTCCGATATTAAAATTAAAGGAAACGATAAATTATTGAATTGAATATATTTAAACTAAATGTAAATAAAATGAAAGCAAACGATAAATTATTGAATTGAATATATTTAAACTAAATGTAAATGAAATGAAAGCAAATTATTAAATTATTAAATTGAATATTATATCGACTAAATGTAATTAAAATTGAAGCAAACGATAAAAATTAAAAAATGATCTGGTACGATAAAAATGATTCATCTAAGACAATAACCCCTTGGGTGGCTAATTAAACACATTTTGATTATATTTGTGTCATATATGACATATATATTGTATCATATACATCTTCTGAAAATAAGAAAACTTATTTTAGTAAAACTTGTCTCTTAATAGAAATAAATTACTCAAAAACTCTCGAAAAAACATAAGAGGAAAAATATTTTTTATTTAATCAAGAAAATAAAATAAAACTATGGATGCAAAAATCGTAAAAATTACATAATTTTTCAGAAATCCTTAAGTAACTTAATATTTAAAGTGTTAAGATATTCAAGTTCTTTTGAAATGTAAAAACAAGTAACAAAAGAAAACTGCCGATTAATTTTGTTTATTGAAATATTAATAAAAACATTCTCAGAAATAAAATATATACTATTAAGTCTTTTTAACAAAAAGAGGAAAATCGCTTTCTTAAACTCATAAAAATGTGGAATATTAATTTTTATAATGTTATTTGCTATTTTAAACACAAAAGGAAGAAGTTCGATATTTAATTGATAATTTTAAGCATATGAAACTACTTATAAATTTAACGAATCAGGCTAATATTATTTCTTACAATTTTTTAAAAATTTAATTTGTTATAAAAATGCAAGTTTTAATTCAGATTTCTTTTAAATTCTAATGTTTATGGAATACTAATGTGTGTGTAAGCTTCTCACAATTTTTTTTGGCCTGGAGTTGCTCTGTTCAATGATAACTGATATCTCTAATAAAGGGGAAAAAAATGGTCGCGGGCGCGAGTTATATTAAACTAATTTATTATACAGCTGACTGGAAGAAATTTTTTGTTCATGTATAAAGTAAAATGTAGCTCAACCTTTTTCAAAAAAAAAATTCATTATTGCGATTTTATTAGTCCATATTTCTTGGATAGTAATGAATGAACACAGCTTAAGATAACTGTACACCTCCAATACATAATTTCTGATACTTCAAAAACTATGTTTTGAAGGTGAATATGTTTTGCAAAATATATTTTGAAGGTGTTATGTTTGAAGAACACTTTTAAATTTAACGCTTCAAAAATATTTTTTTAAAAGTTTTTGATTTCATATTCTAATTTAACATTTAGTCTTGAAGAATCTGTTTGAATTTTGTTTTTATCTTATTTAAAAGCTGATTTACAGCTGTTTATATATTACTTGTTAATGAATATATCTGACCGGAAAGGTCTTGAAAACGACATTTTTCATTACAGCAGAATACAATATCTCAAAATGTTATGTATCAATGATCCTGAAATTTTATATATATATATATATATATACACACACACATATACACACACACATATATACACACACACACACACATATATATATATATATACACACACACACACACGCACATATATATATATATATTGATAGATATTATATTGAGTAAAAGTTTTCTTTTATATTGCATTAAAGTGAAAATTACAATGACGTTTATACCGAAAATTTCAGTGTTTAGTGCTCGAACTACCATAGTTTCTTACGTAAGAGCTACATTATCAAAATAATAGTGACTACCTTAGATAAAGTTATATTCTGTATTAATCAATTTATAAAATGTCAATATATATATTTTTTTGCTTATATTTGTTTAAAATGCCCTTTTGTCATTAAAATGTGCACTAATAAAACTTTTCTTGGGAGTTTTTCTAATTTTGAAGCACCATAAGATCATATAATATGAAATTAAAGCCAAAATATACTTTAATTCAGAAAATTTTCTTTGAAGATGCACTGTTATCTAAAGTAAGTCTATACGGGTATTTTTGAACAGAAAATATAAATACGATTCCTTTTCTACTTAAAACTTGTAAATAATAGTATTTTAGGTCTATATTAATTATTAAACTTTTTTAATCTTCGACTAAAATACCATATAAATATTTTTATGAATATAAAAAAATATTGCGTTCATACCTTGTTTGACATATGAAGAGGAACACCCTTTTTTAGGAAGACTAATGCTGTTTCTTGATGTCCTGATTCTGAAGCGATGTGCATAAGCGTTCTACCATCCTAGATAAAATTGGGAAACACATTGGGAAGTATAACTAATTATGTTTTAATATGCATAGTGTATGTGTGCAGTGCATAGAGTATGTAAGGATAAGTACGAAAATTTTTTAAATTTTTTTATTATTTAAACCGTTTGAAAATGGTTATTTATGGCTATTTACGTATTTATTTGTTATATAATTGGAAATGCTGATAATTTTTGCAGACATTCTTTTAATCGTCTTTCAGATAAAGATAATTTAAGTAATAATCACTTAATTTTATTAGCGTTGCACTTGGAGAAACACGAGGGATATTAGTGATGAACTGCATGAATTTGAAACAGTGTCAAGTGAAGAGAAGACCTTCTCTTCACATATACGCCACACCAGCGTAATGAATTTGAACCCCGATAGATTTGACGAACATGAATCCCGCTATACGACGATGTTTGATAAGGAATGTTACACACGTAATACACATAATAATCAAGTTTCTTTTATGTAAGAAAAACATCAAACTAATAAATATATAATATTTTTCAAAAATATATCTTATAAATAGAATAAATGACACAGATGCAGAAATTATACTTAAATAAAAATAAATTGTTCCTTCGTGAAGATTATTTTTCAAAACAATGAAACGCTTTTCTCTTTCTTTCATAATACTCGCATTCGACAAAAAATATTATGTCTGAGATGTTTTTCTGATAACATAATATTTTAGATTCCTCCCTTAAATATTATGCTTGTTAATATCTTCTTACCCCCACAAAAGATAACTATTTTTTGATGACAAAATATTACAGTTACCCACAGAATTTTTAATCATTACGTATTTAACGCATGGATTCAATAAATCATTCTGAGGAATTTAATCTATACTGAAATCGTGTAAGACGTTCACTTCTAAATAATTTAGATTGATTGCCGAAACTGGAACAGTGTCACGAAATTCAAGATAATTACTCTACATGTCAGGGCCACTTCATATAAAAATAAGAGAAAAGTGACTCAGAAATATATTTATTCTTCCTGACGACGTAAGGCAACAAATATATTCTCCAACTGTATGACCGATGCATTTTGTATATGAGTTATAATTCAATGTGTCCCTTTAAATGTTTTAACTATTCTTTTGTTTTTTGATCGATTAGACAATTATATAAAGGATAACTCTTCACAAATAATTAACTCACTAAAACTGTGATTTAATATACATAAATTCTTTATTGTCTGAACATATAATACAAATGATCAATGTTATTCACTCCACGGAAATACACAGTAGCCTTCTCCCTTCCCTTAATTGTGGTTGGTAAACAAACAAACAAACAAATAAACCACATTCTTTACATTCCCGCCTCTGAGTAACTTTTCGTTTAAAGAAATAATAATAGAAAGACTTCAGTCATTTTTAACAACCTCGCTTTAATTTCTCACTTTCTTTTGTAACGTTTGGCTATCAGCGATTTGTTCTTTACTGATCTTGGTGAATTTTTATAAAATGAATTACATAAAATAAGACCTCAACCAAACCAAACGTGATTTGTGCTGCTTATTGAATTAAAAAATTGTAAAGAGAGAATTTAATAGGAGAAACGTATATAATGTGGGTCTACTGAATTCCTTTCTCCTTTTGGGACTTCCAAACACCTAAACCTGTAGTCGTAAAGGTAATGTCTAGGTATAATAACGTCACCTATCAGTTATTAGATGAGACCGCGTACAGCTAAACATTGCGGAAAACTGAGAAATTACAGGTCCTATCTCAAAACCGGTACGATATAATGGAAAAGGTGATCTGCAAAGTTGTAAAGCAACATCGCTTTAGACACCTTGAGGACATTTATGCTTAGAACAAAAAGCTTAAAGAGTGTATTTGTTTGTTCGCGATTTCTTACATTTTGACTTGACGAAACGATCTTAAACAGAGAGAAAACAACTAGTTATCACAAGATACCTTTATTTTCGATGTTCAGTTTTCTCTCCATCAACTGCAATACATATCTAGATTCTTGTTTGAACTTCACGCTACACACGTTTTAGCATAGCGAGTGACACCTTGACACAGCATCCGTAATGTGTCTTCGAAGGCTTTACAACGTTGGCGGAGTTGTCACATATGCCTGCTATTTGGGGTATCCTCACAGGAAAAAGTCCATTGCAGTCAGGTGAATGTTTTGAACTCTCTTCGAAACCACCACTCTTCTATATTCCGAATGTGTCCAACAGATACTGCTTTACAGTGACGTCTTGTGCGAAGAGCGCTGTCATGTTGAAACAATATTATGGAGTTAAAGCAACGGCAGGCTCTTAACAAAATCGATTATTACATCCTGCAGAAATTCGAAAAATCGTGTGCCTGTTATTGTAAATTCCATACCATATATTAATCGAAGCCCTCATTTAACGTCGAACGTCGGCAGAACTTGAAGAATTTTCCAGCACCCAGTAATGAGTGTTTAGCTTATTGTACATTTCATTTTGCTAAAAGCATGATTCATATGTCCACTCTATATCTGCTAAGATTGTTGAATGGACATCTCTAGTTCATGATAATGCTGCATAATGTATAACGCCTCTTGGAATCCCGATTCATTAATGTCTGATGAGCACCTAATTTGTTTAGGATTTCCCAAACCATACTTTTTTGAGAGTTCATATTTTTCACTTATCTCTCTTGTGCTGCTGTTCGAATATGTGAGGACGTATGATAATACTTTTTCCGGTTGTATTTGCTGTCCTATCTTAGCTAAGGTGTCTTATTGAGGTCAGCTGGTCACGTAGCCTGTTTAACTTAAACGTATCACAACCTTTACGATAGTTTTTCAAGAAGAGTGCGGGACTTCAAAAAAATGTTGCTGATAAAATTGCGATATCGATCTTGCTTTGCTCCTACATTCACCGTTAATAAGAACCCTCTCACAATATTCATTTTTTGAAAATCTCTCAGTGAGTTTCAACATACACCCCAGATTAGATACCTAGTTTACTGTTGTCTCAGGTGAACAGGAGTGACGTTTTAATCGCGTTTGCATAATGCACAAATTTCGCACCGCAAGCGTAAGCCGCATTGAGTTCATACTTACTATATGATTTCGCATGATCTGCATATGGAAAAGACAATCAGTAAAAGGGTAAACAGCTCAGGGTTGTAACCAAAGTCCTCTCGACTGGGAATAATTCGCGATACCATTGTACAGTGATGTAAACTCTCCCTGTTTTTTTGTGCGAACGTTAATCTCTTTTCTTTTCATTAAAGTTTCGTAACGTCACAGTTTCAGAACTCACGAACAAACACATGCGCGTCTTAAGCGTTCTGTTTTTAGCGTTGATGTTCTCAAGGGGTCTTTTCGTACTAACTCAATGATGCTCTACAACAAAGTAATTCAGTTTTTCCCCCATCTTTTACCGTTTCTGAGATAGGAATGCTAACTCCGCACTTTTCAACTAGGTGGAATTGCGAATGCTGTCCTCTGGTAGCGTATAGCTACTTTACTATACCTAGATACCAATTTTGTTTCTATAACTGCAGCCTTCAGCAGTTAAGAGTGGAGGAACGGACTTTAGCGGGGGCCCTGTATAAGCGGAGCCAAATTGAATATTTAGGAAATTGGTAAGCTAGAAGTAAGGAATTAGAAGTTTGAGGTTTGATGATAGTGGTCAATTGTGCATAGACATATTTGACGTGTGTGAATCTACATTGATTGTAAAGGATCTCCCGAAGTGAGTAAGAGCTAGGCCAACCACTCGAATCCTTAATCATCGCATGTTAACGTACTTTGACCCAAATTACGCTGATTAGAAGGATCTTTAATATTGATGTTAGAGTAGATTACAAACACGCTGAGGTAGAATATACAGACAAGTAACTATGCATATCCATAACCTAAGAAATATTAATAAACTGAACTTATAACTGTCATCTATCTTCCTCTTCATTTGATGTGTAATTTAGGGACTGTATTTATAGTCTTTTAATGGAAGGTGAACTAAATTATAATCGGTGGATGTTATACTTTGAATGTAATATTTTTAAATAAATCAGAAGCATTTTAATTGTATTTTTACGCTATTTAAACTACACTGAACAATGCAAATAAATGTTGTGATGATTCAGTTACTATTATGATATTAGATATAGGTACTCTTAAGAGTCAAGCGCTCACAGAATCTACCAGAATTACGCTTAAAAAAAATGCCGTAAGGCTGTAACCGATGATAACATGTACCCATTAAAATTATTAAAGTAAGATTATCATTGAAAAACGTTTTCTCTTTAAAATTTGAAGCTTTTAATAATAATATTTATCTTACATTGGAGAAAGTAAATAATTGATGTATTTGTGAGGAATTTATGATTTTAGATTTCATCGAAAGATACAGTTGAAATTTAAAAGAGGCTTCATGCTTGATACTCTTTTAGGGAAGAAGGGAGTACGGAAGTCTGGTTCATATCGTGTGGTCGATGGTTAGTAACTCAAACTTTTTTGCTGAAATCTTTTGAAAGGAATATTGGGGTTGACACATGGGCAAATCTAATGGTCTTAGGAGTCCTCAAGTGACTTGATGTGGAAGACAGGACAATGAGGTACTAGTTCTGGTATCACTCGTCTCTTGACTGTCGTTTAAAATTAGGCATTTGATTATCAATAGCTCGTCACGTTCACGTGATAACTGCGAATATAACCAATAGAGTCCTTTCATCTATAGTCAGAATCATGAGATAACTTCGAATACAACCAATAGACGGCAAGTACTACAGAGGTGACCTCTAGGGATTGATCGACCTCACTATAAGAAAAAGGAAATTTTCTTAAACTTTACGTCATTTGACACTAAAAAATTAAATATTACCTATTTTGATACTTCACAACAGCAATTGAAAATTTTTTAGGGGGCAGTTTATAAAAAAGGTTTGTTTGGATTATTAACTTATTTAATTTTTGAATAAACGTAGATAAAATATTATTTTTAGAGTTTTTAGGTGAGGAATATAAACTCGAAATTGATATTGAATTTAACAATCGACTCGCTGCTCTAATAATTTTGACTTAATTTGAGAAAACACTAATTACAAACTTGTTTCAAGAATTTTTACGCCAAAATTGAGAGAAAAATCAATAAATAAAAATAATTCCAGTTCTTTAGAACTAGCAAAAACTGGCTGATTCACATCACTTTATAATAATGATCCATTAAGTATTGTTCAAGATTCTAAATTGGTAACTCTAAATGGGCCTAATTTAAAACGAGTACATGTTTCAAAATTTTTATTAATCGAAATGTATTACTGTAATATATTATTCAATGGAAAAATATTAACGTTAGACAGAATTATAAATTGAATTAAAGAAAACTTGAGAACTTTTCTTAATATGAGAAGGATTTTATTGCAGGATGAGGAAATTTGTTATTTACAAACAGAATTCAAGATGTATTCAAGATATTTTATTTAATATTTTTAAACATTTTTTTTACTTAGATGTGGAAATTTTAAGTCAATAAATGAATAAATTCTATATTTAGTACTTAAAATTCAAATAATATATTTGTTTATTATAACTATTTAATGAACACTTAAAATTAATAAGAAATATTACTTGGACATCATAACCCATTACTCAAATTCAGATCATTGGCTTAAAATGTGTGAAAAACAAGTCACATAAAATGCGAACAGAAAATAATCCAGAAAAAGAAATAATTAAAAATTTCTTAAATTTTAGACGGCTAAAGGTACACATTTTTGAGTGGATACGATATAATATTAATTTAGCAAAAACATCGAAGTTGACAAAAAAATGTCTTGTTATCTTAAAAACATACACTGCTCTAAGGTTAATTAAGGTTAATATTTCTATATTGCTGAGCTAATCAAAGATCATGGCTCTTGTCCCCAAAGTGAGAAAACAGTAGTAGTAGGTCAAACATTCTGAAAAGTTTTCAGATCTTTGAATTACTCAAACTTCATTGAAATCTTGATTGAGAAGTTCTTTTTCTTGCCAATTTGAGTTACCATCTTCTTTGTTGTGCTTTAAAGATAGATTAAATAAATATTAAATACTTTGTGAATTTTAATTAATTAGGAGTTTCTGTAAAAGTGTAGTTATTTGAAAATTATTTTAAAAAAATATTTTTTGCATTTTTATAATGTGGAACCATTTTATTTCAACTCAGCACTCGTAAAAAGAAAATTACTTATCCGAATTTTTTTTGATTAAATTCATTTACAAAAATGGTCTTGTGAATTTTTCCTTGATGAAAAACTATTAAAATGATATATATATATTGCGTGTGTGTGAGGGGTTGTTTTCGTATTTTTAATTGGATGCCTATTAAGTTATATATACAAATAGTAAGGAAGTAGGTGTTATGAACAAACAAACAAAAAAGAATGTTTCTAATCCTAAGATCAAGTTAGCTTCGATAAATTCTATATTCAAAGGTTTTCAGACTTTTACCATTTTTTTTAAAATTAGATGAAAAATATGAATTAACACAAAATATTTTTTACTTGAAGTATTCACAGAAAAATACCAACAAAACGTTGCACATCATATGCTGATAAATTGAATGATCATTACATTTATGTGTTTGAAATACAATTTTTATGAGCTTTATATTGTTGCATAGTTGTATCATTTAAATATATAATTGATTTCTAATAGAGATTTCAAAAGTGTTAATGATTCATAACGTTCACGATAAAAGTATTCCTGATCATGGACACATTAATTAGAAGGAAATATAGGAAATTTCTCTGTATAATCTAAGATAAGTTAGAGTAAAAAATGTAAACAATGGAATTCTTTAAAATTGAATCTTTTTTAGAAGAAAATATAGTAAAGAATTTCTGTATATACAGGTATATGGTGGTGTTAGAAATCTTATAATATTTTAATTAAAATTGTATTTTCATAGTAAAGTTATATACAGGCCCTTATGCCCATTATAAAGGGAAACTCATTTTAGTTATCTTTTAATGTTAAGGGAGTGTATGAATTGTATACATACATACATACATATACATATATATATATATATATATATATCGTCTAATTTAAAGATGATAGCTTGACTAAAAATCCGGATAAACAATAAATCTAGATATTCAAATGTATTTAATATTATTTTTAAAAGTAGTAGGCAAATTTGTCCTCTCATTAAATGGAAACTTCTTAATACATTTTCTTCTCGACTTCTGACATATGGGACCAATGCCGAGGAATAATTTTTGTTTAACTAACCTCAAACTGTATTGTTGTTGACAATACGTTCAATATAGTATCACGTTGTGTATTTTTTCACATTATGTTCAGAAGTGTTTTATGTACAACTAAAGAAGCCCATTTGATAGAAAATAATGCTTTTATATGTATTCGTATATAAATCCAACTTAAGAGCTATAAGTCGGTACAGAATTCGGTCGTCAATTATTGAGAACCTGTAACTTATTTTACTCCTATAACTGTAAAAAGAAATCACAAGACTTTCTATTGTCATCATATTGAAATCGGTAGTTTTCATAAGCGGTACACAATGAATTAATAAACAGAGACTAATTTACTACGTGACGGTGTACTAGAAGGTAACTAATTGATAACTATGAGATTAGAGACGAATGAAAACTGTCTGCACTTAACAAATTCAGAAATGTGTGCATATGAAAGAAAAAATAAAAAACTTTATTTGTGAAGAAAGGGAGTGAAAAAATAGCCCGATGCCTTATTTTTAGATGTGACTCCTTCGTAGATGGGTGGATTTGGAAATATAATATTTTGCAAAGAAATGTTGATGTGTGTAAATCTCGTAGCTGGATTACCAACATGAAAGCGTAAAACGAGAAAGGTATCAAAATCTTTTTTCAATAACCTTTATTTTTGAATTTAAAGTTGTTCATTTTAAAATTCTATGGTTTAATTATTTTAACTTTTCATTTACGTTCACTTTTAATGTACTAAGTTGTTTTTTTTACTATATCATTGTGAATAAAAATAATCCATACATGTGTTACGATTTTTTTCTTCACCCCCATCCCCACCCCATATATATATATATATATGGCTGGGTAAGAAATAGTATTTCGTATAATTTGCTTAATGTTGATCTATTAACTATACAATAAGTAAGCTTATTAAGAAGCCATTATAGAAATAGTCAAAAATTTATTTCAAATATTCATATAAGCAAATATATAAGTTTGTGAGACAAGAAACAATATCTTACCTTTGTCCTCTTAAATATTGAAGCTTTGAATTTATCTGCCAACATCTCCACAATGGCACTATAACCTTTTTCAGCAGCGATGTGTAGAGGTGTGCGATCTTGATTATCATTTATATTGGCATTAGCTCGAAACTGGAAAAATACTTTTAAAATTTCTAAGTCTCCATTTACGCAAGCAATGTGAAGAGGAGTCAGTCCTTCGTCCTATAAAAGAATTCATAAACCTTATTAAACTATTCAAGTATTATTAACTTTTTGTTTGACATATCCAGCTTAATATTGGAGATACTTATATACCTTATTAATATTCATTTTTCTTTTACCTTTTTTTCAATAGTAAATTTCAATGAAATACGCTTTAATGTCAAAACTCAATTTTGAGGTTTGTTATAAGGATAAGGATGAAAGAGATTTATCCGTAGTATCTTTATATACTTACGTTTTATTTCGTTATTATATTTTTTATAACAACTGGTAATTTGAATTTTCTGATACTGACAAAAAAACTCTTAAAAACGAATAACAATGAAAAATTATTTTAAAATTATTTTCAAAGCAAAATAATAACTCGGGTTTGAGCCAAACAGTTGTGAAAGGTCTGATTGGAAGCTACAACATGTTTATAGCAAAAATATAATTTTAGTTGGAAATGAGAACATTTCCTCTGTGATTTAAGTACAATGTTTAAGGAAGAGTAAAAAAGAAAAAAAAAGTTCAATTGTTGGTTTCGAAAATAAATTCATTAAGTAATGAGAATTTGTTATCTAAAAAGCTTTTCAGATTATTGAAAATACATAAGCGAATCTTACATTTTGAGAATCTACGTTTCCTCCACTATTCAAAAGTAGTCGTAGCAGCTCCCCATTTTTTCTTTGAGTCGCTATGTGCATAGCCGTATTCCCTTCCTCCACAGTTTTAAATTTCAATTGTTCCTTACTCAGAGCAGTTAACAGTTCTCTGCATAAGCTATTATTGTCGCTTTCAGCAGCCAAGAACAATGGTATCTTTCCATCCTATTAAAGCAAACAAATTATTCATTAGTCATATTGTAGCAAATACCGTATATTTTCGAATATAAGTCGATCCATATACCAGCGGAGAATGCGTCCCCTCCGCTAGAAAACCTATTCGAAATTCCAACCTCGTATATAAGCCGAAAAAAAACATTTCCTTAAACGTTTGAACATGTCACTCAAAATGTAAGATAGAAGATTAGAATCATATTATACTTTTATCGTTATTTTTATATGTGTGTGCATTATCTACGGTATTATATTATTATTCTTAGTATACTTTTCCGTTAGACGAGTGCAAAGTTTTCGACAACGCCAGATTTGTCGTTCGGGCAACGACTCAACATAGTAATATAAACACTTTCGAAAATAAAACAATTCATTTTCATAAAAGTAATGGTCATTTCATCTACAATTATTTTTCTCGTTAACTGAAGATATATAAACTGTAGTGATAAAAACGTGGTATATTTGGTTATTTATCGCCTGCGCGCGACTATCGCAAAAATACCTAAGTGTTTTGCAAACTAGCAGAATACGACCCCCATAGTTCAATAAATCAATGATGCATTAATTTTATTATACATGTAATATAATCTGCATACTAACTCTTAATGAAAAACTTTTTTTTTCATGTATAGGAAGATTTATATTTTTTCGTAGATTCTTTTAAAAAGATACGTTACATAGTTTCTTTGATTCTTTTTCTGTTACTCAAAATAAAAGTACTCGCTCTTCTCCTTTTATTAAGTCCAGATGAGAAAGCAAAATACACTCTATAACAAAAAAAAAAAAAAAAAAAAAAAAAAAACACCAAGAAGGAGTTGTCCGATGAAGAAAAAAAAATTGGAGGAAGGAAAATTATGTATAGCATAGAAAATTATTAAAATTTCATAAAAATTAAATGATTTATTTCAGAATTACATAGTTATTAAGTAACGAGCTCAATAAGGTGTTGACACACCTCTAGCCTGGATGCAAGCTGCCACACGACGTGGCATAGAATGATAAAGATCCCTGAAGGTCTCCTGCGGTAGTTCTTGTCAAATTTAATCCAAACGTCGGGCGAGGTCATCAACATTCCCTATTAGATGCAGTCGCCTTCCCATCATATCCCAAACATGCTCAATTGGAGAGATATCTGGGTGTTCAAGGAAGTGTTTGACAAACTGTAAGACAGTTCATAGCAACACGTGCCGTATGTGGTCTGGTATTATCTTGCTTAAAAAAATAAGGTCAAGGTGCTACAAAAAGAACGGTAGCAAAACAGGTCTCAGAATGTCTTCGACGTACCGCTGTACTGTAAGTGCGCCTCTAATGACTACCAAAGGGGCCGGCTATCAAGGGAAATGGCACCGTAACTCCTGTTTGAGGGCCTCTGTGGCGTGCAATAGTGAAAGCAGGATCGGCACGCTGTCCTGGGTGTCTCTAGACACGTCTTCGATGATCGTCAGGACACAGTTGGAATCGAGATTCGTCGCTAAACATTATACGTCCCCAGTCAGCATCCTTCCAACCTGATCGAGCCAAGCACCAGTGTAATCTGGCTCGACTGTATGCAGGCGTGAGTGGCAGGTGGCGTAGCGGTTGGTACGAGCGTAGATTTCGCTCTATCAGCCGTCTGTGAATGGTGGACACTCGTGTGCGGGTCGTGCTTATGATGGTTGATAACGGTGAATCAGACACTGTAACAGCTGATCTGACAATCGCTCTGTCCTCCCGATCTGCTGTGATCCTAGGTCGACCGCTAACTTTATGATGCTGAAATCAGCCATTGTCCACCCATTCTTGCCAGCATATTCTAATCGCTGCATCGCATTGACCCATATGACGAGCGATTTCCCGATTTGCCCAAACAGTCTCTTTTAAACTCTGACAGTTGCTCGTAAAGAGCTCGAATCCTGCGGCGAGGCATTTTTTTCAGTCGTTGAAAGGTATCCTTAATCACAATGCATCAGAAAATTTGACCATCCGATTGAGAATCGCTTCTTCTATATACCTGCTGAGTGCGCAGTTCCGATGCGCTGTAGTTCCCGCTTTTCAATTAATAAATAGGTTATATAAAGAGTAAATACGCTGTACTGTCATTCTATTCATTAATTATTGTCGCAGTAGCCTAGTAGTCTTAGCAGTGGTTTCGCTGTCGGCGGTTTTTGTTGAATCGCAGGGGGGGGGAGTCTTATGCCACTAAACACCCGCCGTGTAGCCGTGGCTGATGCACGTAAAATTTGTCGAGGCTGAAAGTCCTTCCGTTGGCGTCGTGTGGATGTTAGGAGAGAAAGGTGCGAGTTCAGGTTTAACGAGGTTTAAAATTACGAGGTCCATCGCCAATAGTCATCGTGTTGTTTCTATTGCAACGTTTATAAAACTAATTTACTATTTATTAATTACATAAGGTATAGTTTTAATATAAGAGTCCATGTGACGAATTATTGTCCACACACAAATATACATATACTCTGACTAAAAAAAATGCAGCCTGAAAAATTTGAGCTACAATTACGAAACCCTACATAAATATAGAATACATATGAGAAGATAATGAAATTATTACAAATTCAGAACAAACGGTCATTATATTAAGATGCTATGGTATTAAAAAGGTAGTAAATAGTAGTAAAACCAACGCTAGGAGTTGTGAAAGCCGCATCACGACGTCCATCTCGTTGAAGTGTCAATTATTACGATAAATATTTTATAATGTAATATCGCGCCATATAACGTAGCATTACGCCATAAGGAAGTTAACAAATCAAGCTATAGCTTCTAATCGTGTCATTTTTTGGAAGTTCCTAGAAATAAATAATAAAAAAATTAAGCCCAGTTTTCCGGGAAATAAGATGGAAATTTCAATTCGATTTTGCTTGCGTTGTGCAGATCTTGTTCTCTCAGCTTCTGCTATCTATCATGCTTCTGTGTGATTGTTTATGTGTAAATAGTCATCAGCATAAATAATAAACTGTTGATTTGCAAAAGTCCTAGACATCATTCTGACTATATGTTCCAGGTAACTACACCACGAATCCAAAAAAAAATTATTATTTGAATACGAGCACGTTCTCTTTCTTCCTCTCTCTCTCTCTCTCTCTCTCTCTATATATATATATATATATATATATATATATTACCTCCTTAGTTACATGTCATTTGGTACAAAGCATCTGATGGGAGTTCTTAGAGCGGCCTGGTCCTCACACCATGTTATTTTCATCCTTTCGGACAGTTGAAAAAGCACATTGGAGGTTAGTATTTCATAACCGATGCTGAAGTTCAGCAAGCCGTCATAATGTATTTCCACGAACATGGTGCTAATTTCTTTTATGCCGATTTCGATAAGTAGGTGTACTGACGAGACAAAGGCTTCGACAACTATGACGATCATGTGGAGAAGTTATATGTACCAGTGACTTACCAAGTTTTTATCTCTTTGAATTCGAATTGAACGTCGAATGAAGTTTTCTCTCATAAAGTTTCTCTCTCTCTCTCTCTCTCTCTCTCTCTATATATATATATATATATATATATATGTATATATATTATACATATTAGGAAATAACCGAAATATCAGGATAAATTAATTATGCATATTAATTGATCCTTATGTGCATAATATTGCAAATTACATCTATTAATGCTTATTTATTTGGTTTCAGGAAGAAGTAGATTGAAGAAACCCACATTTAAGTAAAGAATTTAAATACGTATCGTAAGGTTTTAATTATTATCTAGGAGTATCTTCGAGTTTTAATTATTACCGAAAATAATCAAGATAGAAACTTAATTTTTATTTATTGTTCTTAAGAATTATCTGCATGGTCACCATCCAGAGTTACATGTTTCTCCTAGGATTTCTTAACCTTTCGAAGACCGGCATTGCAGAACTAAATAAATTGAACTCTTATCTTCTAAAAAGTGAAGGGTTACTTCAATCTATGGCTTTCTGAAATCAACTAAATTAACAATAGTAACTGCAATTTACATTATGTACAGAAAGATCAATTAATATTCGGAATGAATTTTATCCAGATATCTCAGTTATTTCTTAGTAATAATTAAAACATTTTACAATATCTCTTCGAATATATTTGAATTTTTTTTTTAAAAAAAGGATTTTAATAATACTAAACGCTTCTAAAAGTTCATATATTTTTTCTAAAATATTGCAAACTTACAAACAAATATTTATCTATTTGTTCCCTTATAAATAAATTGATATGAATTTAATCAAAAAAATTTAGATAAATTTCAATAATGAACTGCTGTTATTAGTAACACTTTTATTAGGTCTTTTTGTACCATTAAGCGTTTACTTTACAATGCTCTCATATGAAAACCTGTGAATGATCAACACGCTCATCTAAACTTAGGTACTGACAGGAAACTATAACTTATCAATCTATTGTTGAATGGTATATTTTATGCCATACTATTTCTGAAGCTTTTGACTTTGAAACAAACTGCACTCTAAGTAAATAAGAAATTGATCAAAGATTATTTTGGGAAAGAAGATAAATGTCTAAATTTATTCAAAAGACATTTTGCAACAAGGATCTTCAAGATAAGATAAAGTTGATGAATTAGTTCAGATAATTATAGGGAATGCTTTCAAATATTTTACTTCATTCCCTTTTAATTTTTTTCTTGTTAGAAATTTACTTCTGAATATTACATTCGTGAAGCTTTTTGCTACCTGACAAAGCAGAGAACTTTTAAAATTGTCTTAGATTTGTTCTTTTGTTGCATTTGTCTTTGCTTGTATACTCGTATTCCTTCTTGTGGTTCATGTTTAAGCTATGATCATTTTACAAATCAGTATAAAATATCATTTAGATATTCATGTTACATCTAAAGGGGAAATATTTCACGAATTAAATGTATCGCAGCTGAAGTAGTTTTTTTTTAAATTCCATTTCAATAGCCAGGGTAGCAGAGATCATGATCATGAACTCATTTCGTGACCGGCGTTGTTTTGTAGAGTTGTAGATTCGAGCCTTGATGCCACTAAAGACCAATCATGTCGAGGCTCAATGTCCTCACGTTGAGATGACTTGGCAATTAGAAGAGAGGAGTGCCTGCTCAGGTGTCGTCCTCGTTACTTCATCGAAGCTCAAAATTAAGAGTCCGTCGCCAATAGCCCTCGTGTTGATTCTAAATCTGACGTTAATAAGCAATTTTAAATACTCACATTAAAGTTGAGAGAAACAATTCAAGGTTGAAACCTTATAAATTATTTGAATCCCTTTCAACCATTTTATTTTATTTTTATATCCCATTCTGGCTAAAGTTCGGAAATTTAAAGAAAAATTGTGAGAATGTTAACGATGCAAGAAATTATTTAAAAAGAGGTATCTTACATGAATTTTGTTATATGGTTAATATATTAGTGTTAACATCGCTCTATTTGATTATTTTTAATAAATGTTGCTCTAGAACTTAACATTGGTCTAGTGGCAGCAATATCTTATCATATTGAGTCATAGCCAAATGTTCAGGATGACATTTTAACTGGAGCATGGTTTTTTTAAAATTCCATAAACCATTATAGGAATTTAATAACTAGATAGATTTCATTTGCAGTAGATATTAATACTACTAACGGAAGTTGTAATTTGCGCTCTTATTTTATTCCAACGTTTTACATGATTTTATTTTGCTCTAAACATTCATCTTATTTCAGCGAGCCCAAGTTCATTCCCTCAAGTTTGGTCATGAAATTAGATTAAGAAATGAAATGAACTGCATCTTCTGACTGAAAATGAATAGGGCTAATTATTCTCATTAAATGTCAAGAGAGATAGGATAAAGTAAGTCAAAATATTGTAAGCGGAAGATATAAACTGTAATATCATATTTCCCTCAATTATGGTAGACAATGCACATTTAATTTAAGAGCATAGAGTCAAGATTTCTAGATTTTGTCAATAGGTCGTGAATTGATTTGTGGTTGTGGCTTGATTTATTTTACTCACTTCTTTATAATTGATAATTTTTTCCCCAATGAAGAGGCTTATTGTTGATATACCTCTCAAACTGAGAATTTGCAATTTAGTTAGAACTAATAAGTATCTTTGGGTATCTAATTTAGTTAGAACTAATAAGTAACTATCTAAACTCTTTGTATAACAGAGTTTGGTAATTGGTATTCTGGACAACTTCTAGATAATTCTAGAAACACCGGATCCTACACGATATTTAATGGAATACAGTCTCGAGTCATGTAAAAAATTCATTCTCTAACAACTGGGCTAAGATGGTGTCAATGATCAAAATTATATCTAAAAATTTATCAGCTTATAAAAATGAAAACATGTCTGTACTTTGCATCAAAACTAAAGTATAAAAATACGCATAATACACACACACACACACACACACACGCACACGCACCCCCCCCATACACACACACACCCATACACACACAAGAATACTGAATATTCTTTATAGAAGCAAAAATATACGTGGTGAGAATTATTACCATGTTCAGAAGTGCTGTAGATTATTTAGTAGTTCAAAAATAGTTATATAATATATATTTTACTTACTTTATCTTTAATAAGTCTCATATCTTTCCCTCCACTTCGTAACAACATACTCAAGGTGGCTGATGCAGAACCTCTTCCTTTGTGGCATAGGATATGAATAGGTAATTGATTTTTTGGCTGAAAAAAAGAATATCATATAATATTAACTGGTGTAATGCACAAAATTAATTCATTTTTTTTTAAAAAAATGTTTTTTTTAAAAAAAAAGCTTACATTTTGAAGAAACTTTTGGCTTACAATTTAAAGAATAATAATAATAAGACGCGTGATGCTAAAAAAAAAAAAAAATATGGTATTTTATGGAAACTATTACATGGTCTCTAATTTTGAAATAAGAACTAACTTTTTTTGTTTTCTATGTCATTTCCTCCATAATTTATACCATTTTCCTGATTAACAGTACATATTGGTTCCTAATATGGACTACTAAGGGCATCCTAATATCTATTCCAAAAGGCAGATTTCAAAATTTTTAGTGGAATTTTCAAAAAGAACTTTCATTTACACTCAATGACTAAATATGGAATATTCTATAGTTGAGAAATGTTTTTTTTAACTACGTTGACACTCGAAAGGCAGAGATATACTCGAACACTACACAATGTACTTCTGTTTCCCTTTTCGTTCTTCTTGCCTCTTTGTAAGAGAGTTTTATTATAAAGGAAGATATAATTTTAATATTTTCATATCAAATATTTTAAAATAGAACTAGAAAGAAATATATTTACATTATTGTTATTTTTGGTTGCATAAATTATATGAAGAAATGTCTGTATATTTTTATAATCTTTTTTTTCTTGTTGAATTAAATAAACTAATAAGTTCTTTTAAATGTATAATTTTTCTTGTTCGGATATCATTATTCTCGAAAATAGTATACTTTTTATTTCCTTAATAATTTTAAGACATTTTTTTATCAACAAATTGATCTTAAAATACTTTTTATGATGATGTTGCTGAAATTGTAAGATATGAAATTGTTTAATTTTCAATTATATTCAACACAACATTTTTCAATTATATTCAACACAACATTTTTCAATTGTAATTCAATATTTCCTTACATTTTCTTGAGCGTTGTACATTAGTTCTTAAGAACAGCTATTTAGAAACCGAGGAAAGGATACCATGAGATAAAATTACCTTAGAAAATGGATATAGTAACATAAAATTTCTAGGCTTAATGATGGAGATTCCAGAGATACTCGCAGACCATTTCAAACTTAGAATAGCAGTAGTTTCATTGATTGCAATGTCATTCTAGTAAATTAGAAAAAATCTCTCTTTCTTAAGAAAAATCTTAAATAGAATTCCAAATTATTTTATTTTGCGAAGATATTTTTAAGATTATGTTTCATTTTTGTCTAATAAAAACTGCTTCTTTGTTATCTTAACATTATACGAACAAGTTTTACTCTTAGAGAGCTATCATTACACGGGCCTAGTCTACGTTACTTGAAATCATATATGTATATGCTACATGTATTTTTCATTTTTTAATTTCAGAGCTACAATGATCTAAAAATGAGAATATAAAAAGGGCAACATTTTAAGTATGCTATATCAGAAGTTATTGCTTTAAGTGTGGCATATAATTTGAGGTTCAGAGTATGGTATAAATGTGAATACTCATATCCAGTATTAAAGTATACGTATTACTTTCTGCATGTATATTTATTGATTCCTGATCTGATTCTCGTAGCAAATATTATGCTAAAATTATAACAATTATTATTATTTTTTTTTTACTTAAGTGGAATATATTTCATGGAGTTATTTTATTTTGTGAAAATGCTGGTATTATATTCAAACACCAGTTTCAAAATAAAAGGAATTTCAGCGTCTACAGACCACTAAAAATAATAAACGAAAGAAATAATACAAATTAATTAGTGCTCATAACAGTGCTAATAATGGTATTATCATAAATTTATATGGCAAAATTTGCTACGTAAATTATGTATGTATCTCAATACTTCTAACACTATCAGTATTTTTTGGAAATAATGTTTCTTTCACCCGTATTTTATTATATTTCATTGATATATACTAACTCTCAAATTTTTTTCGTTTTTTACCTTCAATTTCGTTATTGTCCAGAGCAGGAAATGAGGTGATAAAGGTACTTTTCTTTTTTACTTTCCTTTTTATCGATTTTATAATAGTAGGAAAAAACACAATTTTGACAGTATTAAACTAATAGTATATTTGGTGATTTATCTAAAAAAAATATTTTTAACTCATTACTCGTTTCCTACCGAATACGTGCTACACAACTTAAATGCTTCTCAAATTGGCAAAGATTCATTTAATATGATAAAAATTAAATCATAAAGATATATTCCGATTATTCATATTAGGTTTATTAAGGAAACATTTTTGAGGGACTCATGATTTATTTTAAATATACGAAAAAGTTTTAAATTTTGAATTTGACGGAGAGAAAAATTTGATACTTCTTTATAATAGTTATTTAAGTCAGTTTTAAATTTTAACACCAACAATTTTAGAATGATCTGAGCATATCAGGAGATTAATTGAGAGACATTAGAAGTTTTCAATGACTTCTCCACAAGCATAGGAGCTTACAAAAACAATTTTCTAATACATGCTTAGCTGACGAATAATACATTTAAGAGGGGTACCCAAAAGATCTGTCTTGAGCGGAGCTTCCATAGTACGTATTTCCTCTACAAAGAGTTCATAGTATTCTTTGCGATTTCAGTGCTGTCTTTGGAGTCTCCTAGTAAGATTTGTTGTGACCGTAGAGATTTCTCTCATGCAGCTGTGTGTTTTGCTCTCTTCTCGTTTTTTTTTAAGATGGTGGACTTAAGTGAAAAAAGGCGCGGCTGTAAAATTTTGCTTCCTAATCGATAAAAACGCCACATGAATAGTAGTAATGTTAAAAACAACTTTCAAAAATGACATTTTGAGAAAAACTCAAGTGTATCAGTAGTATTATCTTTTAAAAGATGGTGACATGTTGATTGATGACAAACCTTATTCTGGACAACCTTGAAGATCGACGATGGATCAGTGAATACTTAACAAAATTAATTGGATTGTCTTTGAGCTAGGTCTTTGAATTTTAATAGAAGATTTGAAAATGAGAAGGGTCAATGCCAAATTTGTGCCTCAGGTTCTGGCAGATAAGCTAAAAGAATTATCTCAGTGCGCCAGATTTTGACAAAAAACCGTATATCTCCCTTGTACCACACTTCTTACTCACTTGATCAAACTCCGTTACATTTTTTTCTTGTTTCTACGAATGAAGAGGGGCATAAATGAACGTCAATTCGTCAGCGTGTAAGTGGTTAAGAAAAAAAAGTTAGGAAAGGGCTGTCAGCTATCATGGCAGATAAGTATTACAAATTTTCGAACAATGGATTTGTTCGAAAATTTGTTTGTTTGGACAATTGTCTTAAATATAATAGAGAATGTTATGAAGGTGATGAGAATATTTTGAAAAAATTTAAATAGCTTTGAAATAAAAACTCCACTTTGTTTCCATTTTTTGGGGGAGGAGGCTCACATATGTTCATGTGAATGCAAAAAAATATGTAACAAAAACAATCATCTAAAAAAATACAGAATTCGGACTGATGTTGCATATCATATCTTTTCAGTAAATGTAAGACAATCACATTTTTTTGGTGACCAAATCTGAATATTTACATTAGTATCTGGCCCAGAATAAACATTCAAATATCCTTAGAACAACTTTTGTCCTATTCTTTTCAATGTTGTCGTAATTTCATGATTCTATGTAATTTTAATTTATGTTATACACGCTTTTTAAAAATCTGTTTAGAAGATTAAATTTGTTTGGAATAGTGACAGTTAATATTTTGGAACCATAGGCAAAACTAGAAATATATATATATATATATATATATATGATTTAACTTCAATTTATATTAGTTTCTCATAATAATAGTTTAATTCCATAATTTTTCCTATTCTCTTATTTAAAAGTAAAGCGTTCATTCTTATTTCCTGATACCATTCCTTTTTAACTTAATTTATGCAATCACGCGTTCTTAAAAATTCGCTTATAATGCAATTCTCAAGGTTTCAGACCTGCAGGGATGATCCTTTCTAGATTTTCTGTCAGAACCTAAAGTCCCTGAGAATCCCTCCACTCATCACACGTGATCTATTATGAAAATCCCTACTATAAAAAATCAAAGCAAGAGAAAATTCTCTCTCTCTCTCTCAGCTACAATAAAAACTATAGATAAACTTGAACGGATTCGACTGATTTTTGAATTAACTAAATAGTAATTTTAAATAGAAGGCATTATATATATATATATACTTTATTTTTTTAATCATTTTCATTTATTAATGTAATAAACTGTATTAAATAGTTTATTAAGTTAAAATTTATTCAACATCATTATTTTACATTATTATATAAAATCCAAAATAGTATAATTGTAATAAAAATTTGTCACAAAGTTGCAGAATTAACTTCCCGTGTGATATATGTGTAATAGTTTATGTAGCAATAACGTATAGCAGTAATGTATACTGTAAATAATTTTTTAAAGTTATTGAAGAAATTTTAAAACAAACAGTGCGTAGACAGTTATTAGTAAATTTTTAAACAGTCTTGTTGCCTTTTTAAAAATATTTTTTCCTACATTTGAAGTATAAAGTTTATTTCAGAGCTAACTTTATTTTCAGAGATAATGGGAGTGATTCTAAAGTAACGAGAGTTGATTTCTTTAGAAAAAAAAAACGCTTAAAATATTCTGTGAACTTCAAAGGGTGACCTGGTTTCTTATATGTCCCTAACATTTGTACAATTTTTACTTTTCCTTACTCGAAATAGCAACGTAATAGAAAGAAGTTTTTGTGTTCATAATTGTATACTCTAAATTACTAATAAGTTCATAGATAAAATACGTTTTCAATGTTCACCTTTAGCCATTTTAAATGTATCTACACAAAAAGGAAGAAAGCAGTTGGTTTTAATCCAGGTTCATATTAAATATTTCAAAATCACCTATGCACGTTAAAAAACAAGTACACTAAAAATCCGAAACGGAAATGAGTATACGCGATCTCCGCTTAAGGCTAGTTTTTACTAGCCCTAAATTGAAGAGGAAGGTATAAAAAAAGCATAAATAGTGTTACAATCACCCCACTGCGTGTGTTAGTCTTGCCAAACCATTTTTAACCTACAGCCGAAACGACCAGATTTTCTAAACATTCCATTTATTTTCTGATGCGCTGGCTCATGTACACCATTGCGTGCAGCCGATCAACGATGAGGCAAAAGCACGCTCCTCAAATGCCATGAGAGGAATTTTAATACCTCATTTATGAAAATTCTGCACAATAAATTAGGCTATTAAACTTATGCATTGTTTTCTGATGAGTGTTAATATGCTTTGCTAGTGTCATATTAAACATGACGAAGCAGAAGGATCCCAATTCCTAGAGTCTTCTCTGATATATAGTGTATTTTTCTTCATCGTGATATGTAGAATTAGGTCAGGCCCAAATTAGAAAAAGAAACGAATTAGTTCATGTTTTACTGCTCTTGCGTTGCTCTTTTTATTAACTCTAATGATTTGTCTGCTCATGAATTTGTTTTAATTATTAATCCATCTTGTTTCCAGAATGAGAAATATATAGCTGTTTGCAATGAGGAAGCGATGAAATCATCATACATTTTGGGGGAAAAGACTACCTTCTAGAAGTCTGTTTTATAAATAGGAGAACAAAAGAAATAAACATGAATTAAAATATCGAATTTTTTTTTCTAAAAATGGAATCCCATTAATGTTCTAGTATAATATGTTTATGTTGTATGGGGTTGACATGTATTAACAGAAATTAAAGAATTTCTAATTTGGCTGTTAGAAGCAATGTCAGTTAATTTCTAAGAAAAAATTGGTACAGGAAAGTAAAGAATGAGATTCTTTTGAGTAAAAAGGACTAAGATTCCTGTGAAACAGAGGGACAATTAAATAATAAAAATTACGCTATTAAAATATGGTGAATATATAAAATAGTGAAACTATCATTGTTGAATTTTAAATAAATCATGTATATTTTCTTACCTGAAATAATTGGAAAAAAATGTTATTTAAAAGTTTTGAAAGAATATTATTGCTAGATAGTAATCATTAAAACAAATTTATGTTTCCAATATTGGAAAAACATTTTTTAAATTTTTCTGCCGTCTTACCGCAAAAAGTATGAAACATATCCTCAACAAGACAAAACGCATGAGATTCAATTCGAAAATTGATTATTTGCCTATTTATTACTCAATGATGACTTAGAATTGTTAATATCGCTATCACACAGATTCACAATTAGTTCTTTTCATTCTTGTTTTAATTGTAAAGCTTAAAATTTTAAGACGCATTCTACCTCCCTTTATTGGTTCTGTCTCCATGAAAATTTTCTTTTTCTTCATTCCTAAAGCCAAGTAATTAACTTTCAATTCTTAATACAGAAGTCTTCTTTCTTAGAGTCTGAATGTGCGTGCAGAGAGATATGTAAACATGACTGTAATTGCAAGAGATTTATATTGCTAACTTAAGGGTTGAAAGAGACATTCACTGAAAGTTTTTCTTGATATTGAAAAAGTCTAAATCCTAAGTGAAGTTTTTAAAACTTTAGGAAATCAATAGTCAAAAAGATGTACTATCAAATAAAATTTTCATTAAGGGTTTTGAAGAAAATATAAGTTCCTTATGTTGGAAGAAATGTTTATGAATAATTATAGTTATGGTACACTTAATTAATTGATATACTGTTTTTTTTAAAATTTCTGTACATGTTATTTGGAGTTTAGTGGAAATTCTTTTTCTTGAAGTGATTTTATTTAAATTGTGTATAATAGGGCTCTTAAAAAGAAAACTAAAGATTTACTTAAGTAATTTTTAAACAGCTATTTAGTATCGAAATGATGTTATGAAAGTGTCATTACTTCTATCTTTTCTTTTAGAATTGTGGTCATGAATAGAAAATAAAAAAAAGACAGCTACTAGAACTTTTCTTATCTTTCTTTGAATTTGGATATGTAAATGAGGCAGTCTTAATACCAAAAAAAACTTTTCTTCCATGCACTAACTGGGTCATTCTTTAGTCCCATTCGATATAAAATATTAAATAATTTAAATAATTAGTTCTTACAAGATTTATTACTACGTTTTTTAACAATGTGAAAAGGGCCTTCGAATTCACATGATTATTTTCTTGAAAAAACGCTTTGATAAAAATATTTTTTACGTCTTGTTATCAAATTTACTAGTTTTAAGTAAATGAGAGAAAAATAAAGGAAATTTTTATTCATATTCCTATCCTGTAATTTAACTTTTCTACATTTAATACACTTTCTTTTAAGAGGGGAATCATTAAGTTGTAATTATTATAACGAATTAGTTGATGTACTGAATAAAAACTTTTCTACATATTAATCGATCTTTATGTATACAATGTTGTGAAATGTAGCTATTAATGTTGATTTGTTTGATTTCAAGAAGCTATAGATTGAAGAGACCAATAGTATTGCAAAGTTTTTATCATAATCCCGGGTCATCGTAATGTTTTAACTATTACCAAAATTAATCGTGATAGAAATTCAATTTTTATTTATTATTCTTAAGACTTAGTTACCATTCAAAGTTATACATTTCTCCTAGCGTTTCTTAACATTACTATAGACTGCATTGCAGAACTCAGTAGTTTTTTTTTTTTTGAATCTATCTTCTCCATAGTGAGGGTTACTTCATTCTACGGTTTCCTGAAATCAAACACATCATTATTAATAGCTGTAATTTACGACATTACGTACTTAAGGATCAATTAATATGCTGAATAAATATTATCCTCGGTGATTTATTAACATTAATTAAAACTTTACGATACCACCTGGTATTATCATTCGCACTTTTACAACGTACTTTTTCTTTTATTGGAAAGGAATTATTTCATATTACGAGAACTTATTAACTAATTAACATAAAAATTTATTTCTGAGAGTTGTAATGAAATATTCAACTAATATTTATCATTAGAGAAATTTTAAATCATTATAAAATATGGTTTTTTCGGATAGAAAAGGAGCAAATAATGTCACGTGAATGATTATTCTAATTCGATAGTTTTGTTATGTTGAAAAATTATCCTTTTAAAGGGATAATATTTTATTTACCTGATTTCAAAACATTACCAAACCTTTATAAAATGTTTTACATGCTACTGATCACGTTAAGTGTTTATTTCTTCTTAAAATAGTTAAAATTTTCGATATGTTAGTTAGCTTCAATGTTGTTTTCTACTAGTTATTAAGGGTTTATGCAACTCAACCTGAACTTGGTCTGACAAACATAAAGTAAATTGAGTATTTGTAGATAATCATGTTTTTTATATCGTTAAAGTAGACAGTTTTAATATTTTTTTTAAAAAAACTTTTTGTTGATTTTGATTAGGTACATAAATATGCTTCTCTTAAATTTCTTTTTTCATCAAGCGTTTCATTTACTATTTTTTTTCTTCAATATATCAATCAAATCCTTTTATCTTATTAAGTAAAAACTAACCTCTTAAATTCTGAAATTTTGGTAATTTTTTTACGTTGAGACTTCGATAATCTTTATTAGTATATGGCTACTTTTTTCAGTGAGAACTGGTGAGATATTTTAATCAAAATTACAAGCATTAGCATAAAAAAACTTCCTTTAAATTTTTCTTTTAAATAACAAATTGAAACGTCACGGCCAATAAATCTTTTTTTTCAGTTCAGTCATGGCCAGCATCTTAGATTACCACTTCATTAAGACAAATCTCCACCGGAAATGATGGACAACATCATCAGTGATCTGGATATTTCTAATGAAATAGGTCACCCATCATCTGACCTACGAAGAAAATTTAATAAGGCCTTTTGTTCAGCCGTGAGAATAAAAAGCAGACCAACAGCTGGAACTATGAGTCTTGAATATTTAAAGAACAAGTTGAGTGTAGCTTGTGTGAGGCCTCCTCACATGTAAAGTTACAGATCATAAAAATGATATCACATTTTCTCCAGAAAGACACTTTCCCCCCATTAACTTTGTCACGTGATTGGTTGAGGGAGAGCCAAGAGTGACCAGGGTAATTTACCCCCATAACAGTCACGGAGAGTTTCTTCAGGCCCGTTGAAAAATCCCATACTTGTATACTGAATTATTTAGTAGTATCTCAAAGCATACACGCACTGTTGTGGACATTCGAATCAAACCACCGTGACACGATTTTTTTCAAATGTTCACAATTTATTGAATTTGCTAAAATACTTGTAATGAACCTCATTGATTGAAATTTTTAGTTATAAATTTAAGGAGAAAATATTTATGATTTAAAAAACTTTTAATACCAACAAAATTAAAATGTTATGATGTTGTTTATGAAAACAGCAATAAATTACCCAGCATTGGTATAAAATTAAGAATAAAATTAAATTTAAAGATCTTTAATTTCAGGGCTTTGAAAGGTAATGCTATCTCGCAATGTTTTGAATAACATAGAAAATTTTATAGATATTCTGGGCTGAAAATAGAATATTTTTTTGTCTCTTCGCTGAACCAATGACATAATAAGATGTTGAAAAATCCTCATAAATCACTCCTTTTACTCTCATAACTATCACTCCTTTTACTCTCATAACTATAACCTATTTTTTTCGGTTATCTCAACGGAATTTACAAACATCCTTTAATTTTACTTGAGGAAACACTGTTCATCTTTTAGAGTTATAAGTGTTTTGTTTTGTCACTAATTTATGAAGTGGAGATATTGTAAGATATAATTTTTTGTTTTAATTTACTTAAATTTCATCAAAAATCAAATTTTATTTTGATTTGTATATCATAATTTATCAGGTGATATTTTTCTCTTTGCTTTCAATATATATGAAATATTTATACAGAAATATTATAAAAAAAACTATGTATCTTCCAAATACTAAAATATACTGAATTTGATTAAATTATACCAAAGACCACCAAGAATAATTATTAAAAGAGAATGAAGCATTTATTTGCTCATAAATGAAGCTTTCTGCAATGCTTATAGCTATCCTTATTTTTTTAAATGGTGAGCTTGAAAGAGTAAGAGGAAAGAAATATTATCATCCTTTTTGAAGAGACGTTCAAGATCATTCCCAAAACTGTAGTAAACATATGCCAGAAAAAAAGAAAATGAATTAGTCAGAGAAATATGAAGTTAAAAACACAAAGGGTCAGTGAAGTTAAGATTAAAGAGACCCTGTGCCACACCTATAAAGGGAAACCTTGATGCAAAAGAAAAACCCTGGAGATTTATTTACAAAAGATCTATTTACTCTACTTGTAACCTCGGTATTTCTTCACTTAAAATTGGCTATTAATCTTTTGCACTATTTCTTATAAGTTATTTGTGCGTACTTAATACATTTAATATCTCGATAAAAAGATACTTGAGAGTACGATAAACATTATTTTAGGTAAATTTTCAGTCAAAATGAAGGAAAATTAGCTTTTTTTAAAACTCATTTTAGTAATATGATTTCCATTAGATACTTTCAATGTTTTATTGACATTTTTATTTACAGCACTTACTCTAGTTCATCTTTTATCCTGATTGACAAGATTGTCAATAAAAAATTAAAAGAAATTTTTTTTTAAATTACATTTAAAAACAATAATCCTTCCATTTTATGTGTTTAATTGGATTCACGAAAACAGCACGTTTCC
Source organism: Nephila pilipes (assembly GCA_019974015.1). Lineage (NCBI taxonomy): Eukaryota > Metazoa > Arthropoda > Arachnida > Araneae > Nephilidae > Nephila > Nephila pilipes. Next base: position 583,376 of record BMAW01110486.1, on the reverse strand, counting down.
AAAAATTAAGTAAAATTCACAAAACATTTAATTGTGAAATTTCTATAAGTTGGAATTTAATGAAATGTGTCAAGTACTTTAAACTAAAGTTCTTTATAAATTAGACCGAAAAAAGAATCAGAAAGCTTATTTTCTACCATGAAAATGCACAAAAGGAAAACAGATAGAAAACATAGTATCTGAGTTCAATGGGTAATAAATTTCAATGTTGCGTATAATCACATCTAACAGCTATGCGGGAAACGATGTCCATGCTCAAAACAATGGTGTTTATTAACTTAAAGTTCATCGCTTTGTTAAATCAGTTCGAAGACCATGAAGAATTTTAGCTTGTACGTAATATGTTGTTACGCGTCTTTCTAAAGCATCCTAAGTATAATTATTTGTGTTGAAATCCGGAGATTGTGCTGTTCAACCATTACGTATATTTGTCTCCTTAAGAAGGTAATTATTTACAAACCTTTCACTGTGTGGTCTATGAGTAGCAGTGTGGTCTTGTAGGATAATGGAGATACCCTCAACATCTATGTAAGAACAAAAAAATAGATTAAGAGTGTTATCTTTTTGTAACTGAGAATGAATGGTGCATCATGGAAGGATATGCAGGTTAGTTCAGTCATCCAAAGAGATGCTTGCACACCCACATACAATGGACCAATTAAATTTATCTCTTGCTTATGACAGAGATATTAGCTGATTCCCGGATACCGTCAGATGAACAGTCTTTTCGAATCACTAGGCAAAAAAATACGGATTCTTCAGCAAAGAGCTCAGATCTCCCTTTACTTGCAATCTAGCTAACATATATGTGTGGTCAACAAATCTTTTCATTAGAGTGGTTTGGTGTAAGGATTAAAAACAATGATGGACTTCTAGCATACAATCCTTCTTCGTGAAGCCTTTTACGCATAGATTATCTGGATATCAAATTTCCAGTGGCTGCTACAAAAAATGTCTGAAAAGGGTTGGTATAAAGGCTCTGTGCCTCCTTGCAATTAGCTACAAAAATGGGTCATATGCGACACTTTTATCTCTAAGGCTGTACCTTCTATAAAGTGATTATTTTCTAACAAATACATTATACTGTCTATGCGTTACATAAGGGCTCACAGTAAATCTTACTGCTATATAGGATTAACTCTGACCAACTGTCATTCGCCCAATGACATGCCACTGCAATTTTTCAGACTAATGTGATGTAGAGTACTCATATCTAAAAAGTGGGTAACTCGAAATTAACTACTCAGTTTCTGCATGCAGAAACTGTAGACGCCTTCAAAACCTGTCTTCGGCCAGGTGCTCATAGATATTAAACTGTAGCAGCTCCTCTTTAATTTGTATAGATTATTCTGATCCAGCATTGTCTTTTACGTATTTGCGTAATGTATATGAAAACGTACTTATTTTTGGTACTTCTTTTTTTTCCTTCTGATTTACCTTAATTTTTGGAAACCATTGTATAAGAACCCAAGTAAATAGAACTATTTAAACTAAGAATTCATCCCCCATTGTTTAAATATGTATTTAAGCATTGGGGGATATAATTGAAAAGTTTTAACTGGGTCCTATGACTGACTCACTGGTAACAAAAATATATTTTTTGACGTAACTACTATTTCTTTCCAAACTTTTTTTCCGAATGTGTGTTTTCACAAAACACAGTATGGTGATCTCTAGGCTTTGGTTGCTCAATGAATAGTGTGAAAAGGAATCCACATAAAGGAAAAGCGAGTAAATTGAGATTCTATAATTTCTTCTTTACATATAGCTACTTTTTTAACACATTTCATCAGAGAGAAATTCGAATGCTTTATTATAAATATTTCACGATAATTAGTAACAAGGGTAAATCCAAATCATAAGACCCTATGTTCGCCAGATTCTATTAATACATTATAAAATGGTTTCAATACTTAAAAAAATAATTTATGATCTCTAAATATTCTTAAGATAATATTTGTATATTACTTTTTTCTAGTGAGAAATATAGTCTCATATCTTGTACGTTGCGTGACCAATATATTCTCCTACGTGATCAAAAAAAATATCTCATATACGAGGGTGGATTGATAAGTTTCCGGCCTGACCAAGAGATGGCGCCACGAGGCCTACCTTGAGGTGGCGTTCTATAGTACCATCCTTAGATAGCTTGTAGCTATAGTTTCAGTCCGATCGCCATGGTAGTTTAGGTATGAGAGCACGCTGCACAAGACGCCTCTGTGTTTTTCGTAAAAATGGAAAAGCTGGAAATTCGTGCTGTCATCAAATACTTTTATTTGAAGGGGTTAACGCCTAAGGAAATTAAAGAAGAGATGGACTCAACACTGGGGACATCCTCCCCATCATATTCAACCGTTAAGCAGTGGGTTTCCGAGTTTAAAAAGGGTCGTGTGAGCACCTCTGATGAGCCTCGCTCAGGACGCCCCATTGAGGTCACAACTCCAGATATGATCGAAAAAATCCATCAAATAGTGCTGAAAGACCGCAGATTAAAAGTGCGTGAGATAGCTGAGACCTGTAAGATGTCATATGAACGTGTACAAAATATTTTGCACCAACATTTGTATATGGAAAAGCTCTGTGCAAGATGGGTGCCGCGTTTGCTAACAGTCGACCAAAAATTGATTCGAAAGAACATTTCTACCGCCAATTTGGCGTTGTATAAGCGTAATCCAAGCGAATTTTTGCGTCGATTCGTAACCGTTGACGAAACTTGGGTCCACCACTACACTCCTGAAACCAAAGAACAGTCTAAACAGTGGATTGGACCAGGGGAACCAACTCCAAAGAAGGCAAAAACAATTTTTTCGGCGAACAAGGTTATGGCTACTGTTTTTTGGGATGCAAGAGGTATTATATACATTGATTACCTTAAAAAGGGAAAAACTATCACTGGTCAATACTACGCAGGCTTATTGCAACGTTTGAGCCACGAAGTGAAAATTAAACGACCTCATCTGGCGAAGAAAAAAATCTTGTTTCATCACGATAACGCACCAGCGCACACGTCAATCGTTGCGATGTCTAAAATCAACGATCTGAAGTTTGAATTGATGCCGCACCCTCCCTACTCTCCAGACCTAGCCCCGAGTGACTATTATCTGTTTCCTAACCTCAAAATATGGCTTGGCGGTAAGAGATTTGCGGACAATGAAGAAGTAATCGAAGCTGTAAATGGGTATTTTGAGGAGCTTGACGAATCAGTCTATAGAGATGGCATTACTAGACTAGAACACCGCTATGAGAAATGTATCAGCCTTGGAGGAGATTATGTTGAGAAATAAAAAAAAAATTCTTAAAAACGTTGTTTTTCTTGGTCAGGCCGGAAACTTATCAATCCACCCTCGTATACTCTTCAAAATAAAATTTTATGTAGTGAAATAGCAACGCCTGTCATTTAAACTCATAATGGGAATCCAGTAGCACTATAATAACGAATTATTCTTTGCATAGTAAATCAAAAGTGCAGTACAATAGAAACATTACAAAATTTCAGAGAAAACTCATGAATATGTTAAATTATGATAAAGCTATATGAATCATTGTATAAGAACTGGACCTCATGTTACTTAAAGATATTTTAAAATTGTACAATAATAGAATCCAGTATGGGTTCAAAAATAATATACTTTAAGGATTGTCTAAATGAAAAGTGTAAAACCTGATTGGAAAAGTTGAAAAAAGTAATACCTGTGTTGGAAATCGAAAAAAAAAAAAAAAAAAAAATTCACCATAATTATTGAAACATTGGTCCCATCATTTCGGCAACAGATTAATGCCTTTAGAATAAAATATTTGAGGTTGTTTTTTGAAGCAATCCTCTACTGTTTCCTTCACTTCATGTTCGGAATGAAAACGTTTTCTTTGCAAAGATTTTTTTAAAATGTCGAAAATGAAAGTTACACAGAGAAAAATCTGGACTGTATGATGGACTTTCCAACAAATACCAACAAAATGTGTGTATGGTCATACGAGTTTCACGGGAGAAGTGTGATTGGACGTTATCATAAAAGAAAGATAACTTGTTATGAGGGAATGTCAGGCCAATTCTTTTTGATTGTTTTGCGAAGTTTCTAGAGACTGCAGCAGTATTATGCAGAATTGATAGCACACATTTGCGACATGAAATCAATCAAAAGTGCTCCTTGGTAATCAAAGAAAAACTTAAGCATCAATTTCCTTGTGGTCGGAATTGCTTTTGAATTTTTTCGGGGGAGATGATGTGTGTTTTTACTATACGTGAGGCGTGGCTATTAAATACCGAGACTTATATCTTAAAACGTTTCATTTAGGGGGCATACACATTTACTTATAATCACCTTCAATGTACACCCCACTTCTATCCCTACAACACTCCATGTGAATCTTCCATTGTTCGAAACAATGCTGGAAGTCTTCTGTCAGCACCTCCAGGACGTGTGCAGCTTTTTCTTTCACAGCTTCAATGACTCAAATATTGTTCCTTTTAATGCAGATTTTACTTTAAGAAATAGATAGAAGTAGCATGACACAAGATCCGGGGAATAAAGCGGACGGTCTACGCTGGGATGCTGTACTTGACTTGAAATCTCTTGACAGAAAATACTAAAAATCTCTTGATGGAAAAAATTGCCGTACGGATTTTTTGACCATTCTTACGGTCTCAGCAATCGCACGAATACTTAACCGACGGTCAGATAAAACCAGATTGCAGATTTTTTCGATATTGTCATTCGTTTTTGGAGGGAAAAGGCGATTCCTACGTGAATCATTTTCAACATATTCTCAGCCATTTTGAAAACGCTTAAACCACTCAAAAATACATGCAAGCGAAAACCATTCATTGTCATACACCTCTTTTGATAAGTTATAAGTTTCAGTAGTGGTTTTTCCCAGTTTCATGTAAATTTTCACAACAATTCGGTGCTCACTTATCATTTTTTCGGCGAAAAAAAATAACTCAAATGCAAACGAAAGCTACGACTATACCACTTTGTTTACAGAAGCGAAAGACATAACATTCGAAATAGAAGGCTTCCCGCTAAGCAATTGTCGGTCGCTGACGTTTGGCGCATGCGTACTTTTTCTGTAGATAAGTCAGTCTCATTATTTAATAGCCACACCTCGTATTCGTTCTCTTTGATTCGCGTGTGTAGTGGAAACACCACGACTAGTCGTCCGCAACACGCGTTTCTTAAATACCGGTTATTTGTTAAAACGGATCAAATGCTTTCTACTCCCTGTTAACTATTAATTCCAACTTGTGAGCAGGGGTAAAGTGTTTCGGTATCCATTGGGCAGATACTTTGTGGTATTGCAGATGTTTGTGGACGATTAATGGCACTGTTCCGTTACTCAAACTCAGTGCTATATAGATGGCACGAGTCATAGCCTTTTGATTATCTATAATCATTTCATTAACGGCTGCAATGGATTCATAGCCAATTGCGGTGTTTGCTTGCCCTAGTCTTGGCAGATCCGATATTGATGTCCGTCCTTCAAGAAAATTTTTACACCATTTGTTCACAGCTTTTCATCCTAAATAGTACTCATCATAAACCTCTACAATTCGACAATAAATAGCCTCGTTACGCTCATCGTCTGACATTTAAAACCATACTACTGTGCTCTGTTCTGATCTGGACATATCCATCTTTAGCTAGCATTAACATTCACTTTAAGCACTCTCACACAATCGAATTAATCGGCTATACGTAAACTGAAATGCACTCTTCGGACGTTCTCTTATAACCCTGAATGATGGTGCTGTTATTGATGCAATGCTTATGATGCTATCACACGTATCTACTTTTCATTATAGCAACCTATATAAGATATTAAAGTGAAAAAAAGGCTTAATATGATATTATTCTATATAGCTTATATGTTAGTTAAAAATGCGTAATTACCTCTATAAAAGCAATCTTAAGATTATTTGTTTAATAGATTCTTAAACTATGATTAAGATAATGTTCCGAACATGTAAAAAAAGTTTATAATCTAGCTCTTAATCTATAATAAAAATGAATAAACACGTATATTACTACATTAGAATGAAATAGTGCATTTCAATTAATCTGTAATAGAGGTAATATATTAAATATTTCTTATGAGCGATAAACATGAGCAATATCAATTTTGTCATTTTACTAATCAGTATTTTTAAAAAATTGTTTAGTGCAATTCTGCAAAAAATTAAAATGGTTTGTTGTTAAAATAATATGAGTTGAATCGTGAAGATAATGTGATTTAAATAAGCCAAAATAAGGATTATTAAAAAAATATTTGTGTTAATTATACTTGTAAAGCACTTCTTCCAAATCCTTTTCACAGATCATATGAAAGTTCACGATGTAATCAATCATATATTTCAATTATTAAGTAGATTATTGCTGCTACTTTTGGAACTGTGGTAGCTAAGTGGCCCAAATGCAGTTTTATAGCAGGAGAGTCTTATTTGGATTCATCTTTTATTTAAATTCCAACAAAAAATTAAATGCGAAATAATGGTAGTAATGATACTTTAATGCGTTACTAACTGTTTCTAACTTGGTGGGGGAATTTGCAGTTATCATGTAAGCTAAAATGTTATCTTCCTTATCCCGGCGAAGTCCAGAATTACGAAGTAAGTTGCAAGTTGATTAACGTGTGGAGTTATTGTGATTTAATCTAGTTTATGGTGCCAACTTCCGATATTTCTTGAATGTACTAAAATGCGGAATTTTATCTCCAATTTGCATAAATTGAGTCACGAAAATTTAAATTATCAAGAAAAGAGTAGAATCAATAATTGTAAAAGCACGAACTTAAGTATATAGTACTGGAAATCTTACGGAAAAAACTGTTTTTTCTTTCCAAAGTATTTTAGATACGCATGTTGATTATTGAAAAATAAATGAATATTAAGATGTCAAGTATGTAGATAAAAAAGGGAAACATTTTAACAGAACAGATTTTAATAAGATCTGTTGAGTCAAATACTAAATTCAAAAACTATTTATATGATTAAGCATACCGAAATATATGGAATTTCAATGCAAGAGCAGGGAATTAAAATTTACAAACTATGTGTTCAATTACGCGTGACTAAACTACGTGTTCAAATAATCACACAGCAGGTTTCAGCTAAAGATTCCCCGTTTAAATTTTGGAATGTTACGTTTTCTGTATGTGTTAACTTTTCGATGTAGCTTGATAAAGGAGATCTTTAAGCAAAAGAAAATTTATTTAAATCTAGAAGACGGGGGAAATGATTTTGAGAGTGATAATGATTTGTTAACTATTCTGAGAGATTAGGTATCTTACGTAAATCCACATTTTGAAGTTTGCACATGAATGCAAGTTGTCGTTTGGTTCCAGATGAAATATCATCAAGTAAATTCTTTTTTTATTAAATGAAGGCTTTTTGTCATAATTTTGATGGGCTACTACTTTGACGTCTACTTTTGATGGGACTTACACTCACTAATTCTTAAGATCTTTTTATAAATTACAAGGTCAAATACCTGATATTATCAGTATGATGTGAATCCGACTTGGCAGTAAAGATTTTAGAGTTCAAATATTGAAGCTTAAATCGTTATGACGATGAATGATCATGCTTAATAATAATGGGAGATCAAGTAATTAGGTTTCTTCATTTTATAATGTTTCATAATAAAACTTTGTATCTTACCATAGAGAAAATAACGGACTACTTTCAATTTTCTTTTTTCAATTAGAAATATCACATTAGTATGCTATCTATTAAACAACCTTTAGATAGAGCCTCGCAAAGAAATAAAAAAAAATAAAATAAAATCTGTTCATTAAAACTTTTTTTCTATTATGGGCCTAAAAGTCCTCCATATAATATTTTTTTTTCTTTAATTTTATGAAGGAAAATATTTTCTTAAATATTTTTTTCTTCCACGTTAATAGGAGAATTGAAATACAAATTTTACATAACTCAATACAAATGTCATTATTATAAATATAGTATGTAATGAAATACCAAAGATGTCAAATATGCAATGATATAAATAATTTTTTTGCTTAAATAGTTGATGTGCCCAATTAAATCCCACAAGTAATAATAAAATTTTAATGTTTAATAATATTCTTATTTAGTGTTTACAAAATCATAAAAAATCACATTTCTTATTTTTGTAAATTAAAAGTGACCACCATCGAAGCAAATTTTCTGCCTATTCCTCTGCCTGATTATGCAGAGTGGTTGATCACAGTTCTATAGTTAGAGTTATCCTACCTAAAATCCAGTTAAGCAACTGAAATATCCTACTTGAATATGTATTTTTTGTATTGTATTTCTGCAAGCAATGACAATAATAGGTATACTATTACTTGAGAAAATGGGAAGTGTATCATATTTGTTTATTCATATTTAATAGGATTGAATTATTTGTTTGATCTCATTCTTTAAATAAAATTAGTATCATCGAGATTCGGTCAAAAATATAGCCGTACGAGCAACATATTTGAACTTGCATCATGTGAATTAATTTTAATGAAGTTACCGTGATGTATATGATTGTCAGCGGCCAGAACATGTAATGTAAATATTACATAGTATCAGGAAATAAGCTGTATTGAAAAGGAAGTATATGTTTTCCTTTTATTGCACATTTAAAAATTTATCTTAAGAGGCGTGTGATTTATGATTTAACCCAATTGGTATAATAAACTTTTTATCTGAATCATACATCAAACTCTGGACTAAAGTTCGAAATTACTTAAAAGAATTTCGAGGCTCAAAAAATTCTGCATAAGAAATTGTGTATCCTTTTTTTCTTTTAGGATTACATATAAAGTATAAACAAGCAAACACTATATTGTAACATACATACACAATTATATAGAATTTTATAACAAGCAATTCTTTTTTAATCTTACCCCATATGGAATAAAGGGATCTGCTTTTCTACTGAGTAACAGCCTGATAGCATCCTCTTTTACATTATTCACAGCAATATGCAATGCTGTTATTCCATCCTATAAAAGAAAATATAATTAATAAGGAAACAATTACTACTTATAAAGAACTTTACGTGGTATCAAAGGTAATTCAATTTTACATTATGGAAAAAAGGCTATCCAACTGATCTCTTAGAAGACAGAAATATATATAAGTCAGTTTTCTGTTGATGATGTAGTAATAATTGTCATTTATAATGGATAAAAGTTAGTCACATACACCTAGGTATCAAACAGGAAATATGATAACCCCTTAAAATAAAAATAAATATTGACTGAATATTTTGATATGTGCCTGATGTTTTGGTTATCGTAAAACGACCAAATATTTTCAACAGTAGCTCAAAAATTACACTCTTTTATATAGAGAATAAAAAAATTCAGTTCTTTCAAAGTTAGTTAATAAGGTAAATCAGTAATTGTTACAAAATATGTGCCAATAGTGTTATATCCTCTTCTTTCTCTCTCTCTCTCTCTCTCTCTCTTTTATTCGGAAAAACATTATTATAGTTTGAAACAGATTACGCATTTTTTTTTCTAAATTAAACTACTCCATTTCAAGCTCACTGGAAAAACTAAATTGTTACTGAATGACTGAAAACCCAAATAAGGAAAATAATACTGTACATCTATTTCCTGGATGTTGTTAAAATACTAAGCAAATTAATTATTCGAATGAAGGAGCGAATTAATTTGTAAAAAAGACTAATGGAACCAAGCAAATCAATTAGAGGAAAAATTACTAATGAAAAAAAACATCACAATAAAAATTCAAAATATGATGCAGATATTAATTAGTACTAATAATAACAATAATAACGTGTGATTCTTCTGTCCAAGACTTAAAAATATATAACTTTTTATTCTCGAATATAGTTCCCTAACTTGAGATTAATAGTACGTAAAACAGAAGCAGTAAATGTAGTACACACGTGAAGGGAAGGTCTTTTAAGCGCGACGTGAAGAGTAATACAAATTAAAATTAATATTTTTTGATCCCTTCTTTTTGATGTGCAAAATATACTGGAACATTAATGCATTTTTATACTGCTTCAAAATAAGCAATGCTTCGCGGTAATCGATGGGTCACGATCACGAGCTTTGGCACGTGTTCTTTTCTTCGAGTTGAGAGTCAGTCCGATTCCTGATGTTTCTACAGATTCTTCGTGTATCATGGCTGTTGCACGTTAAATCTATCAAGGCTCAAAATCCTGACTCAAGTGTGATGTGGAAGATTGGAAGTCAAGTGTTGTGTCCTCGTGTATTGACCGGGGCTCAGAATTACGAGATCCATTGCTAATAGCCCTCGTGTTGCTTCTAATTGCGACGTTAATAAACAATCGCAATGAGCAGGCAATTTTATTAAGCACAAAGCGTTTGTTTTTTGGGAATTGATTTACGGGGAATATTCATCTAGTAATTTTAATGGTGATATTCTTGCTTTAATTTTCTCTTTTATTTTGGAATAATATTTCATTCCTTTAAATTATTTTTAAAAAAGAAAAAGTTACATAATGATACAATATATCTAACTTCATAATTACGATAAACATATTTTAGCAAATAAAATTATAATGGCAATTCAAGGGAATGAAATATTTTACGTGTTAGCTTTTTTTATATACAGTTATTAGATTTTCTGCTGACAGTAAATAGTATTTTCGCTTCGCTTTATGTAAAATAACTATTTAAAAAAGTAAACTACATTATGATTTTTGTGTGAGAGTTGTAATAACTTACATACAAAGTAGAGTTTAAAAAAAAACATCTTAAGAAATGCTGCTCTAAATTTTTAAAATGAAATCTCTTTGTATAATTATATCAGAATTCTTAAAATTAGTAATGAAAATACCATTTGCATTATAAAAGATAATAACGTAATAGCACTGATTTTAACAATTATCCTAATTAATCAACAATTCTAAGTAAAAGCTTACACTTCCCTGAACTGGATTTATATTTTTCTACATTTTGTAATCAAACACAATATTTTTTTGTACGTATAAGCAAATAAAAATCAAATTATTCTGAAATACTTTAGTATTAGAAAGTAATTAAGAGCTTTTAGTAAATTAAAATGGTTGAATGTTATGGTTAAAATGATTATATAATTGTTCGTATTAAAATGAGGATAGGAAGTCTCATACTTGCAAGTATAAAATAATATTAGGTTAACCGGAAAGTTTTGAACATTGGTGATGTGAAATAAAATAATACGTTTATCATAAATTCAATGATATTTACTGTACAATATATTTTTTGTCGTTCCTAGAATTGGTTTATAAACATTCCAGATAGGTGCCTCCTGAATTGAATGGGAATTTTGCTTAATCGAATCGTCATACGCACATCTCTGATTGCTCGAAATGAAAACATGCCCATTTTACGCCGGATGATAACTAGTGATGAAAAATGGATTGTTTTTGAATACATCATAAGGAAATGAGCATACTTGCTGCATGGACTATCTGTCCCCTCCACTTTTAAATCGAGATTGAGCCTGAATAAGAGAACGCTGTGCATAAGGTGATACGTCCAAGAACCAATACATTTCGAGCTTTTGAAACCTAACTAAAAGCTCAATTCGGAGAGATACTGTTAGTCAATGGATGATTTAAACAAAGCCCAGAAGAAAAGGAACCGACGATGTTCAATATGAAGCCTTTTATACTGCATCATGATGAGGCCGAACCGCATGTTGATTTGACGAATAGTCAACGAAGCACAGAGCTAGGCTGGGAATTTCTGTAGCATCCACCATACTCCTCAGACCTAGCACTCTTTAATTATCACTTGTTTATATCCCTGCAAAATTTTTTGAAAGGAAAAAAATTCAAAATTGAAGCATACACCAACCTAGCACTACTTGAGTACTTCCTTCCTAAAGACAACGCATATTTCAAAAATGGTATTTATAAATTACCATCAAGCTGGCAAAAGTTCATAAGTAAGGATGGAGGATATATTGTTAATAAATATTATTAAGTGTGTAAAAAATGTATTGTTTTCTTTCACTTCACAAACGGACAGAACTTTCTGGTAGACCTTAATAAAAGCAGAGTATATATATATATATATATATATATATATATATATATATATATATATATATATATATATAAAGAAGCACCTTCCTGTTTAAATTTCTTCAATGAATAATAAAGTAAGAATAAACAGTCTTGGAATTAATTATAGTTTGTAATTAGGTTTGTAGAATTTTTAATGCGCTTAGTTACTTAACATTGAATAATGAAGTGAAAATGTGTAAAATTGGATAAAATATAATTTAGCTTACTCAGGAGTATGAAAGCATTGCCTTAATAACATAACAATTCATTTCTTTGAAATTATTTTTGATTTTTTTTATTTGTAGAGTAATAAACAATTTTTACTCAAAAAATGAAATAGTTAGTTATCAAACTATTTGTTTCAAAATTAAGTTAAACTCAAATTTTAAAACAATGGTTGTTTTTCTCTGTAAATAAACTTTTGAACTTTATTTACAAAGAAAACTAACAACAAAATAGCTTGAATAAATTAGCAAAACGATGGAAAAGGTTTGCTAAATAAAAAGAGTTTGAATTGTGGGTATGAAATGATAGCCTCTCCTCCCACTACCTCGTACTTTTTTAAATATGAAAATTTACTTACTTTCTCAATTACCGGTAATTCGGTTAAATTTTTAAGTAAAACTGGTATATCGGTAAATTAACAGGGATTCTTTAAACCGCGAATAAAAAATGAAGCGAGATATTAAGTTCCTTTAATTCATATTTGTGTACTGTGACAAAAGTACATAAAAATAAATTGCATTCTGAGCATAAATTATAGAAATAAAATATGACAGTTTTGTAACAAATCTTTAAAAGTCTTATACGTGAAACTTTTCACATTGAACAAATTATAAATTATTTAATCAAATACATAACATATTTATTAACATGCTTTGGAAATAACCGCGTAAGAAATATAACACATCAATCAATAACTCCCGAGACTAACATTGAAAACAACATTTTTTTTGCAAATTTTTTTTTTATTCATCAACATAACACCTTTTGTTAATCACCTTTTAGGGTGATACAATCGTTCCAACGCTTTTCCAAATCTTTTTTTTTTTTTTTTTTTTTTTTTTTTTCCAAAAAAAAAATTTTTTTCTTTTTTTCGCAAGAAATCTTTTTTGTTGCGAGTAAATAGCGATAAACAGCTTTCTGAATCATCGACTCGTTGCTGTTTTTGTTCCATCGAAAGCAATCGCGGCACCCACTTGGAAAAAACCTTTTTCAGTAAATACACTTCCATATGATATCTGTGTCATCTCAGCAATCTCACGGAGCTTCACTTTACGATCTTTCATTATAATTTTTGTCACTTCACTCACATTTTCCGGTGTAACGGCTTCCACAGGTCTACCCGAGAGTTCCGCGTCATTTGTGTCGGTACGACCACGTTTAAACTCGGCAAACCACCGACAAATCGTTGCTTTTGATGGACAAGAGTCCGGGTAACATTTTTCAATCCATTGTTTCGCTTGCACGGTGTTTTTACCCATTAAAAAACAATGTTTTATCAGAACACGAAACTCGGTTTTTTTCCATTTTTTAAACAAACTACAAAACGACTTTACTCCAACCTCGATAACTCAGCTGTTTCTGGTCCGATCGACTTAAAATTTTGACACGTTTCAAGCAAAGGTTCGTACTCTAGAAAGACCTGGTTACTGGTTTACTACGAGAGCCATCTCTGGGTTAGTCTCGGGAGTTATTGATTGATGTGTTATACAAAATAATCCCTCTGTAGGAAAAGCTTTTTCAGATACTACTCTTGTCGGCTTAATAATTATAAGTATAAAAAAAACCTGCACTGTTTGAATATATTTCCCCCTTATATTTTTCTGTTAAAGCACTCATTTGTTTTTTAAACTATTTAATTAATATATATGTATAGGGAGGGGGAAGAAGCAGATTATATTACTTTGATTTTCTGTTTTTATTTTGGTCATTAACCTTCTCTTTCATGGATAAAGTACCAGTAGTTGCAAGTATCATAAGAAAAGTATACCATGCACATAATTAATATAGCTATGCACATAATTTACTGAACCACCAAAAAAAATAAAGTAGAATTACGGGGAACAATTTGAGGTTAAAATTCACGATGTACCGAAAAAAACCTGTACACCAGTTTATCAGTTTTCCTATTTTTAATCCTACTATTTTTGGTAATTTGTCATTAAAAAGACACCAGAAATCACTAAGTTCTTAATAATTATTAAGTAAATATCATTAAAAAATCTGCTATTGCTTTTTCCATTAAAAAGAAAATGTTAAGCAATCTAATACTTAATTGTTTTTATTGTAATATCTTATTAAATTTTAAATTAAAATCCTGATGTAAAAATATAGATATAACATCCATACCAATTTGCAATATATATATAGATAGATAACTGTTAATTTTACAGAGTATTGTAAGATTTTTTAATTTTCATATCTATTAATTTTTCAAAAACCAAATCCGCCACACAACATTAGGATTACAAAAACCACTAGTTGGTGGCTGAGCTGTAAATAATTTCTTGGATATAAACAGGGCTTACATTTACCGACACGTATTTTATTTATTATACTCAAAATGTTATTTTAATATTGTGTATAAATCTTTTTTTGATGTTTACTTTTGAAAGAAATTTGTTTTTTGAACTGTTTTTGAATTCTCTTAAATTGAAAATTTTTCATAATATATTTAATGTAATTAATTATTGGTATTCACATCTTATTCGCAACATCACAAATTTTAGAAGTTTCTGGTTTGGAGGGATTTTTGAACTATTACACTTAATAACGTTATCACTTGCTCACATACAAGTATATGCCATATGATACATTATATACTTTTCCTTGATTAAAATTATAATTTTCCTTCGAGTTTAAATAGAGGTTTCAATATTTTTGTAAGTGGGGATTTAGGTATGTCTTTGATTTAAGTTTCTGTTCTAAATTTTGTGATTTGAAAATTTTTCTTTCGATGATTTTATTCGGAAAATTTTGACTATTATTCGATGTCTTATTATTATTAAATTAAAGAATTACAAAATAATAATAATAAAGTAAAATACTTAAATAAGTGAAACAAGGGATAATAGTGTGTACATCACTTACCTTATTTACCTAAATTTTTATCAGTTATAACATTCAAGAAAAAATAAAAATTCGATTAGATTTTTCAGAAAGTATCTGCCTCAATAAATTAAAAAATAAAATAATGAGAAGTTTCAGCTAAAATAATGAGAAATAAACTAATAAGTTAGAAGGTAGTTATTTATAATATAACAAGAGCTAATATTTCAGTTAAGTTATTCAATGAAATAATGTTTTGAAAAAAAAAATCTGAAAAGCAACATGAAAAGCAAAAAGTAATACTTATTAAGTTAGATATTTTTACGTTTAATGTATTTGGTAAAGTGTTAAATTATGTTAAGTTAAAGTTAAAAAATATTACATTTTAAATAACTATAATTTATTATTTAAAATATTCGATTCGACGTATTACCAACTTCATTTGGGAATTATTACTAAAAAAAGATCTTATATACCAGAAAAATGCTTCCAAAAAAGGCTAATTAAATGAATTTTTTAGTGTCTTGTCCCTTAGAATTATCCTTTTGTATTTCCTCGTAATTTTCATTATAATTTTATTTCCAACATTAGGGAAAACAAATTACTTTCTAATAGTGAAGGTGTGGTTTATTCTTTAAAAATATATTTAGAAAGTGTGACATTTTACTTAAAATTATCATTTCAAAGTAAAACTATATCGGAAATTGAATTATATAACATTTACTTGCTAAAGTAATCTTATATATATTGTTCTCATTTGTAAAGAAAATGTAATTTTGTAGTTGTAATAATTATCATTTAGTACAATAAAAAATGAAAGTGTTGCTAGTTTACTGAACGGTTTCTAGCTGTCTATTTCTGCTCAATTCTAAAGTCTCCTGAACACAGCCTTACACCTCTTAATTTTGAGCCACGGTCACTTGACGAATTTAAAACTTGATCTGACATCTCATTCTCCAAAGCTACGCTAGGCTAACATAAGGAATTTGAGCCCCGACAGATGTAAAGTGCATTAGGATCTAGTGGATCAATTTAGTCAACTACTAGTTAATCAATTAGGATCTAGTAAATCAATCTAGTCAACAACTAGTTAGTCAATTTGTCAATTAGGATCTAGTGGATCAATCTAGTCTCAATAAACAAGACGGATCTAGTGGAATCAGGACTCGAACACGAGGTTCGATTGAGACATTACCAACTTAGGGCTCGCGATCTTGACCAATCAACTACCACTATCTACAAAACATTTTATTAAATTTTAAATTTCCTTTCAAAAAACAAATCTTCTTAGAGATTCGTCAATATTATAGGGAAGCTATTTATCGTTATTCGACATTTAATTGATCTCATAATTCATAAGAAATTTTAATTGAGAGATCGTCACGAGGCAATTAGTCTTTGAGAAAATTTTCATCAGACGAAAGAATTACTAACAAAATATAATCTGAAATGAAAATAAAATAAAATAATAATAATAAAAAAAAAAACGAAAATAAGGATATAACAGTCGCGAACTAAAATGGAAACGAGTTTCTTAAAAAAACATTTTATCGACCGTTGCAATGTAATACAATGAAAGAACGTTAGGGAACAATCCTTGTCTATCTTGTACTGAATTTACCAAAGAAAACACGGTCATAAAATAGACAGGTAAAAAGATAATAGCATTGAAATTCTTACATTCATTGCTTATTTTAATAATGCAGAAAGCCTTCGCAGAAAATATCCATTGCAAGATTACATTTGCGTGAATTATTCTAAGGATTCATTTCCATATGAGATACGAGTGAGTCAGCACGGTTAGAATTCTGACGAGAACAAATTAATTTTCTTAAAAAAGGGAGGGATTAGAAAAAAACTCTGTCAAGTTTCACAGTTAGGTACAAAAGTAAGATTACAAGTATTTGCGAATAAGTTTCGTTGTAATTTAATTTGGTTGCCCTTCAGCGATGATGATGGAAATGATATTGTGGTATCTTATGAATAACATATGATTAGAAAAAAAAAAGAAATGTCCTTTTCTTCTACAAAATAAGAACATTGGTTTTTTTTAAAGTAGTACGAGAAGACAAAAATTAAATTAATGTGGATAGGAAACATTACTCTATATATTCTTACAAAATCAACTTTTTAATATATTCGTAATATCAAGGTAATAATGGCTTAAAATATTTGAAAAGAGTGATAAATTTTTACGATTTAAAAATTTATTCTGTTTATTTATAGTCCATTTCAGTTTGCTTCTGTTTATTGAATGACCCAATTATGTTGTTTGTATTTCTTGATACTTAAAAGGTAATTTTTAATATCATCAGAGTAAAAATTAAAAATTAATAAATTACATGTTAATATACTTAACTCTAAAGCTACCGATATTTTGAACTATTTAGAACTACTGCGTTAGCTGTCATTTTGACCTCAATAAGAAATCGAGAGTATTTGTTTAATTTTTAACTCAAATATTATTATAAGAAGTTAAAATAAGTTAATTCAAACAATTTAAAGCAAATGCAACATTTGCAAATGCAAAATATTTCATTACATAAAATAAAATGCCTTACTTTTCAGAAGAAAAAGGACACTGTATTCTAATTTAGCACTTATTTCTCATTATAGTTTTTAACACATGATATGCATAAAAATGTTTAATACGCGGTTGTTGTGATATTTTTCACAAATGGATTTAACACATGAGGAACACACTTCCTTGATTTTGTTTTGGCATCACAAGCATTGACGATGTTGATTACTTATGGTTTTAGAAGAAGTACGGAAGTATACAGGTCGAGATTCTTTACAAACAATGTAATAATCTATCTCAGTTCATTAACAAGATTCCAATAAAGGATCTTCAAGAAATTTGCGATGAGTTGCATGATCTAAGTAAATTCAGAATTTATATAGTGAAAATATCTTGAACGTTATAAAAATTGTAAATCGGTTCCTTGAAGCTGATTAAATAGCGTTCAATAGTCTTGTATGATTAAGTATATCAACGCCACACGCAGTGAAGTTATAAAAATAAATCGTTTTCTAGGATCTTTTTGGATTATCAGCTATCTTAACGCTTTCATGCTTAGTCCTCCAGACATGATCATTTTTTTTTCTAACATCGTAAGCAGTGACAGTTTTTTGAGCATTTACTAGAGCTTTGAGACTCTCTTGGAAATTATACTTTTGCAAATCAGGAGCAGCTCTCTTCCATTTTGACGCATTGCAAAACAATAGTAGCTCCTTTTGTCAACCAAGTATCCGCAAGCTTCAGAGATGCAAAACTATCAGCTGCTGTGACATTTATTTAAAAGATATTAAAGGCTATTGTGACATTAGTTTCATAACAGCATTCGCCATGCTATACACTTTTGCCCCCTTAAAGCGTAAAATTTGCCCGACTTAAGCCGAGTCGTAAGAATCGTCTTATCGACAAATCTCAAGAACTGTAGAATTTCTTTGAAATGGATGTGCGATCGTTTCACTGAATTCTGAAGGATTTCATGGTTTTAACAATAAGTCATTCAGGTCTATAATTGCACATAGGACCTCTTGCGTAAACTAATGCAATGAAAGCATGCAATTCTTCCAGGGAAATGAGCCATGAATCCATTTTTATTTAGAGGCAAACCTCTTCAATCTTAAATTTTTGAATATGCTTCAATATGGATTCAGTAAACAGGAAACACCCCAAGCAAGCTTCATTTCCTCCTATATTTCTCTTGGCATACGGAGTAGATCCTGTCTTTTCTTTCGATACGTCTTTCCAAGACGTATTAGAACTTTCTTCATGAAATGGCTATTGAATTTCATCTGCAGCTTGGAGATAGTCTGAAGAGCTAACACTATGTTGCGTGTGATTTTCCTCTTTCATTTCTTCTGATGAGTTCAAAAATTATTCATGAATTGTGCTTTCAAAAGGAATTTTGAAATCTGAATCTATATTTTCATCATCACCTCAACAATTTTCATCGTATTGATCAAAAAGAGCTCAACACATTTATTAATACTCAGTCCTTTTGAACGAGGTGTTGAAGAAATATCTGTGAAACACGCGTAACAGACAATACTTGAAACAATGTTACTGATTCACATTTCTCTACAATAGTATTTGAAAGTAAGCGCAAGGTTGAATGAAAGAAAAAAAGAAAAAAAAAAAAAAAATCCGGGAAGAAAAAACTTGGGTTTTTCGATAGCAGATGGCGCAATCTCTGTGGATGTCTTTTTGACCGCTTCGGTCGTTCAATGTAGAGCATTAATTCTATGTTTGTTTTACAACATTGAAAAAAAATTGTTATGTATTTAAGGACCTCAAAATATTTTAAAAAATCAAGAAATTTCAATAAGCTGATATATACGTTGTAAGAATGTTTGCTTCTCAAAGTAGCTTTGAGGTCAAAATGACCTTCACGATCGATCTATTGTTAAGACTTTAATAAGCGGTTAATGAAATATTTTAATAACATGTCCACTATAAATAGGTAGTTAGTGTATCATTAATAGTGATAAATATATTTCAACTAATTAGAATGTTCGTTTCTTGTCTAAGTAAGCCTTTTATCCGTTGTTGAAAGAACTTATTTATCTGTTATGACTCAAAAGGAAATATCAACTTTAAAAAGTTAGTATTGATTAAATCTCCCAATTTTAATTCGGTATCAACACACTTTTCTTCCCTCATTTACGAAAACCATTTCAGTAAATTACAATTAATTAACTATTGAATAATTATGCATATTTCAGTTTTATTTTAAAAATAATGTCATCATTAACTTCATGAAATTATTGCACTGTATTTAATATAGTCGTATGCACAGACGGTAAACGAAATAATACGGAAACACCTTCTGAAGAAGCACAAAAGGACATTAAGATATATTAATATGATATGTGGAGATGCATCAATGCTTTAAATATGTACGAATAAGGTGGAAATTCAACTATATTCTAGAAGTGGCACAGTTACAGATAACACACCAGTTGCGCAATATTACTTTAAAATGTTAGATCTCAGCTATTTACAATAAGGAGAGATTATTTGTATTCGCAGGGTTTGGTTTGGTTTGGTTCTATTAACGTAGAACTAGAAACAATTCGAGGGATATTGGCAACCGACCTCGCAATTTTGAACCTCGGTCAAGTGACGAGGCCGACACCTGAGCTGGCACCCCCCCTCCTAAATTCCCCACCACGCCAGTAGGAGGACTTTCACCCCGACAGATTTAACGTGCATCAGCCCCTGCTATACGGAGGACTTTTAATGGCATCAAGGCTCGAACCCACGACAGAACGAAAACCACCAGTGCCACGAGTCCGAAGCCATGATCACTAGGCTACCGCGGCCACAGCCTAGCAGGGAATTTAGCATCTAAAACAGTAAAACTTTGTGCGTGGTTTGAAGAAATGTATTTTGAATTATTACCAGGTATAAAAAAGAAATAGATGTTACTTCTAAGCGTTGAAACTATGGGCGAAAGAAAAGTTGTCAGAGAACAGAGATCAGAGAACATGTCACGAATTATTCGCCACAAATGTAAATTCCTTTCTATAAAGAAAAATGCCAAGTTCATTACAAAAGCTGCAATGAACGGCTCTAATTGATCTTTTTAAACTTTTATTTCGTTTAGATTAAATCTATTTTTGTGTGTATACTATTTTATTCTTTTTCCTCGGTGCAAATAATTATCGTTTCATTTTTAAGTTGCGATGCTGGAAAAACTAAGTACTCCTATGTTATAAAAAATTACGGCCTGAAACTTCTTTTTTTTTTTTTTTTTTTTTTTAAAAAAAATCAGTTGTTACATTACTGTTAATTTGATTATTGGTAATATCTTCGTTGTTGTTTCTAGTCCTCAAAAACCCAGCACTGCCAGACTAAGTCCACGATAAGTTCTCTCGAAGAAGATACAAAATAATGAATCGGTTGGATAGAACATCCTGTTTGGAAAGGTCAAGCAATCGAGGGATATAGTCAAGAGAGACTTACTAATGCAACTCTTGGTGCAGATTGGAAAAGACTTAGTATCATTGGAATAAGTGAAAGACCTAAGATATTTACCGAAAAAGTGAGTCAAAGGGGGTTTATCTCTCCCTCCTTCACAGAAAGGTCAGGGAATTTTTCAAACGAATACCATGATACCACTAATGGACTGGTGGTGGGGTCCAAATGGCTCGGTCTTTATATTTAAATTTGAAATATAGTTCTATAAACATTACTGGGGCTAGCAAAACCGATAACACGTTATGGTAATATTAAATATATTCATTGACGTTTTTTAAGTTTACTTAAGTATATGATCAGAAATCAACATTTCACACTCACAGATGAAACAAGAAGAGAAACAATAACTCTTATGTAATAATTAATGCATGCATTAGTTATAACTAGTTACAGTAACGAGTGAAAGGTTCACTTTGATTTTGGTGGTTTCATTTAGCATAATTTTATTACATCTTCTTTTTTCAACTAACTCAAGTTCATTTCCAGAAGTTTTTTTTTTAATGCAAATATGCAAAGAAATCAAGTTAAATGTTTTTTTTTTTTAAATTATATATACAGAGACGTTTTATAGATGCAGTCAAAAGGAGAAATTAATGTTGTGAGTTGGAGAGATTAATTATTCTTATTCTTATTATCAACTGCTATTGCAGTTGACGGGGAATAAATCAAATTTAGAGCCATGATATTTTTATAATCCTACTAGATCGTTGTCGTAATTCGCCTTTCTCTCCTGTCTATAAAATTTAATTTTTATTATGTTAACCTTAAACAGGTATTTATTATTATTACATCTCTCAAGATGAGAGTGAATGAGTAAATTAGTCAGTTAAATAAGTAAATTAGTAAATTATTTAACAAAAATATTTGTTTAGTTTTTGTTAGTTCATGAGTGAATTTCGGATCTTTCCAACAGTATACTATTTTCAGTAAATCAAATCAAGCAAAACTTGATTCATAAATGAAGTATACTATCATCCATAAATATAAACTCCCTTTTTATTATTTTTTATCAAAACTGCAAAGCATTCAAATCTTCTATTTAATATAGATTAATAAACAGTATGAAAATAGCATGATTAATTCTATTTCTAACTAATCGTTTTTCTTATTTCTGGTAAAATTTGTATCACCAGAAAAAGCCATATCTTTACTCTAATATTCCATTTGCTCATTTTTTTTTATGGTAAAGTTTAATCAGGACTTATAGACCTTTTAAAATTACTTATTGCAACATTCTTTACTATTTTATTGTACTGATGTGACAAATATTACACATATGGTTTAGTTCCTCTCTGATTGTGATTGTTAATTAACGTCTCACTTCGACGCAGCACGAGGGCTATTGGCAACGAACCTAGTAATTTTGAGCACCGATCAAGTGACGAGAATGACACCTGAGATTGTACCTCTCTCTCCAAACTTCCCCACTACTCCAAATGACGACTTTGGAACACTACAGATTTAACAAGCATCATCCTTGCCACATGGCGGGTTTTTAGAGGTATCAGGGCTCGTACCTACCACTCGACAAAATGACGGCCACAAGTCTGTGACCATGACCATTACGCTACCGCTGTGCTGAACCAATCCGACAATGATTCAATGATGAATTGATTCGGTAGCCATTTGCTACTACGATGCTAAATGTGATTGCCAATACGTTGAGTTGTCCTCATTTTTCTTTCAGTTATAACCTTTTATAAGATGTGGAATCATCATTAAGCATACATTTTAAGCCAAACATGACTGAAAGTAATTGGTTGCTTCCTGTGAATTTGCTCCAAAGAAAGGGAAGATGGTCTCATCGGCCGATAAGTTATTGCTACGATTTTTTAGGATACGAAGTGCGCCATACTTAGGGACATCTTAAATAAATGGACAATACTACAGTGAGTTACCTCATTCCCATTTCCCTTTCCTAACACGTGTACTTTTTGAACCACTTCGTATTGTACGAGGGTTGCTCCAAATTTTTAGATCATTCTATTATCGTTTTTAACATGTTTCGTATATCTCTATAGAAAGATATATACATCTCTATGATGTTTCGTATCTCTCTCTATATATTTTAGCATGTTTCGTATATTTATATAACTCTCCATCATTAAATTTCACCAGGATTCTCATGTTATTACAAATGCTGGAAGACGAAATATTTCAATGACAGATTTTCTTGGAAAAATAGCAATGAAGAAATTATTTTTGAAGCCATTTAGTGAGACAAAACGATTTCATAGTCTTAAAAATTTAAGAATTGAAAAGTTGGAAAACTTTTTTCTGGAGGTCAAAATTCCTGATTAGGACCAATCAGAATGTGTTTTTGTCCACTAACAATATCTGAAACAATATCTGAAAATTTTGAGACAAGAAAATATTGTTATGTGAGATTAGTATTTTTTGCCAAAAATTATGCATCATAATATGAGGTATGTAAATAAAGTAATGATACTGAAAAAGTAGCATTCATTTAGACAATACTATGGATTTTCCATTTTGAGGGAAAAGTAAGTAAACCAGTGATCTACTGCCAGGATGATTTTGATTTACATACAGTCATGAAGTTGTCCATAATTTTTCTTTCCGTGAGTGGTTTTTTCTCGTGTATTTTGAAAATGAGTGATATTAATTTCGATTATCGATTAATGAGTGATATTAATTTCGATTAATTAATCATGCTATCAGATTTTGCTTCAGACTTGAGCACAGTATGACAGAGACTTTTGAAATGCTTCAGCAAGCATGTGGAGACGATGATTTGTCAAGAGCTCAAGTTTTTAGGTGGTTTAAGGCATTTTAAGAAGGAAGGGAAACAATTGAAAACGAACCTTGCAGCAGAAGAGTATAATTGTTGAAATGATGAAAATGTTACCAGAATCCGGAATACTGTGCCTTTTGATTGTCGCTTGACAGTCAGAATAATGGCAGAATAGTTGAATTTCTATAATACCTCTATTATCAGATTTTACTAATAAAAACTAACTGGATGATGCATCACTTCAATGCACCTTGCCTCACTAAATTTATAAATAATGAGCTTTTGGCAAGTAAAAAATCCCTATAGCTCCTTAAGCCCTCTCATTAACCCCCTTAACGATTTGAGACCATGCGACTTTTTCTAACCCCAAGATTGAAAATCCATCACAACGGCTCTTATTTTGTGACATTATAAAACAATAAAATGGCCGTAATCAACCAATTGAAAACAATTTCAGTATCTGAGTTCCAGTACTGTTATGAATGGTAAAATTGTTTCTAACGCTATGGGGCTACCCAAGGTAATTACCTTGAAGAAGAGAATTTGAGACTATTAATTTAATTGAATAGAAATGTTTTAAAAATCATTTCTCATTACTTTATTTACATACCACCCAACACTGTTCTAATTTATTTCACAGCAAAAACATTCGTAAAATTAAGGGACCTAAGGTACTATCTTAATTCTTAAACATTAGTCCAAACCAAGTATGATGGCATGTGCTTGACTGAAGCTTTAAAAATATCCCCAATTATGAAAAATATGTAGAGTCCAATTAAAGACGATGAATAAAATTACTATTCAATATTTACTAAAAGTATCATAGAACATAGTGCAAGCATAAAACACGCCATCTAAATTAAGAACAGACATATTGATAAGAATAAAATGAAATCAGGCTTTATTTTTTGCTCCATAATAATCATATATATTACATTTTTTATGTGTTACTGATTTCTATTAAAATTTGTTAGTTTTTATTTGTAAGAGGGACACATATTTCTGAATAATTGTATTCATTAGTAGTTTTTTAAAGATTTATGGAAATTTCTTCATGTTTTTTATATATTTTCAACATTGTATTTTCTTAAGCAATCAAACAAGTCGTAGTTCAAAAATTCACAAATGACCTTCAGCTATTAAATCTCAGGAGCTTTGGTCATTTCTCTGAACTTTCCATCTCATTAATTTTTAGAAGAATACTACTAATGTATTTTCCTTGTAGCATCTGTATTTTTCTATGTAATTATTGAAATTGTTTCATAAATGAATGAGGTCGTATTCGTTAATAATAATAATAATAATAATAATATATATATATATATATATATATATATATATATATATATATATATATCTGTGTGTGTGTGTGTGAATATTAATGAATTAACTAAAGGAAGAAATACCCTTTATGTGTTAACATTTCTAGTATTTAACATTCTCAACATCGGTGGTTTTTTCAGATTTCAAGCATAATAATTGGTTGATCTAAGGCACTTAGCATTTATCTCGTAAAAAGGGAAAACATGAGTTAACATAAACTGTTTCTTGTGTCACATATCGTTTGTTATTTGTATTTTAAATGATATATTTAAGTTTAAAAAACAATTCTTATATATATGTGAAAAGAGTAAAAAAAAAAAAAAAAAAAAAAACGAAAATGTACAGAAAATTTAATGGTCGTTTAAAATGACAGTTTATTATCACCATAAATAAAAAAAAAGTGAAGATCTTTAATCCAGATGAAAAATTTTTTTGACTAAAAACCCAAGATGTGTTGTATAGATAAGTTAGATCAGTGGTCGGCAAACTCATTAGTCAACAAAGCCTAATATCAAATGTGCAACGGTTGGCATTTCTACTGAGAGCCTAATGTCTTAGACTATATATAAGAGTAGGTAAGATTTTTTTATTAATTTGAAAAACTTAAAATGAAATTTTGAGTTCTATAATTAAACCATAAGGAAACTGAATAAAATTTTATACATCATGCTTAATAATTATCTTATTTATTGACAGTAATAAAATGGTTTGTAAGATATCAATAAAACTAAATTATGACAGCGACTGACCAACATTTTAAGTGAACAATGGCTTTGTATCTCCTTTGAAAGTTTAGATAAAGTTAGGTTCTCATCAATATAAGACGACTTCTTAGTTCACTCTTGATGAAGTTCCTGTTGGAAAAGGATTGTTCGCACTAATATGTAGAACAGAAAAGGGAAAAACCACCAAACGCTTTTTTTTTTTCAATTGATCATATGACTCAGAAATACTTTTCTAGGTGTTAAAATTAATCATGTCTTCCTTCCAGGTCTTTCAAAGCAGACTATTTATGCAATGAACTAAGTTTACATTTATTTTTATCCATTGTTTCCAAATAAGCAGAAATACTCTAAATTAGAGCTCTACAATTCTTTGTATTTTAAATCCAGGAGATGCTTTTAAAATTTGCAAATGTCAACACAAAAGAGAAAAAAATGTAATTCTATAGCAATAGCTTTAAAAGGATTTTTAATAAAGACCAACGTTGCTTTGCTGATTCTGAATTCCTAAAACCTTCTGAGAAAAGCTTCCCGCATATTTAAAACTGCTCTTTTGAAATGGCAAATATCAGAATAATTTTCTTGGCGATATTTCAGCAGGCTTGGAAAGTGAATCAAAATTTCTCTTTCGAAATCTTGAGCAAAAAAGGATAATTTGTTTCCGAATGAAATAACTTCTTCTAACATCGAAAAAAAATTCCATTTCGTTTCTCTGTACTTTACGATTAAGCTGATTCAGATGAAATGTAACGTCTGTCATAAAATAAAATTTTCGGATCCATTGATCATCTGTTAAATCGGGATAGTGAACAACCTTATAAAAGAGAAATACTTAATTTCTCTCTCAATAAAGAAGTGAAACTTTTTAAAGCGTTACCTCTTGATAACCAACGTACCTTGTTTTGACTCCCGTACTCAATTTTCATTTAAAAAAAAAGTTTTTTTAATTGGTTATGATTTAGAGTTTTAGCAATAATTTAGTTAATAAGCTTAATCACCTATATTCCATAATTCCTCAAATTTCTTATGGATGTATCTTCGCACAAGGCTCTTCTTGATGAAAGATTCAATAGTAAGCAAGTATCTCGAGATTAATTTTTTTTCTATAAAATTTGTTTACTCCAGTCATACGTTTCACTCCGTCTGTTGAAATGGGTCCAATTTTATCGAGTGGAATATGATGCTTTTTTATGCATTCATTTATAGTTTTTTCTGTATTATCTTCACATGTTTAGTCTTTGAGAGGCAATAATCCTAAAAATTCTTCTTTAGGACCTGTAGAGGAAATAAATCATTCAAAAAGTTAAACTTTCTCATTATCATTAACATTATAAGACTCTTCAACTGCTATTGGTTAATCTGAAGCCAATTTAGTATATTCGACTCGCTGGTTGGTTATATCCTAAGCATTTTGACTATTCTATCGCTTACTGTTTTAATAAACAACGGTAACTCTGCAATCTTTAGTGTTTCTACTTCACTCTTAAAATCCCTAAATAGCTTTTTGGATGCATTTATAAAACAATTATTTATGTATTCGTCATTTGTGTATAGTTTTTCTCTCCTAGCATTTTCTTGACTTATCACAAAATTTGCAATGTTAACATTGTTAGCAGATTGCATCCGCTAACTAAATACAAAACGTGATTTTTCTCAATTCTTCTAAAGCTCCGAAATTGCTTTATTTTCTTATAAATTTTATAATTGCCTCAGTGATAGGATATTTAGAGCTATATAAGCTCACTGATAGAATATATAAGCGTTCTGTTTGTCGTGTTTAGTCGTAAAGTATCTATAAGTCTGACTTCTTGCTATGCGCCAATTTTTCGTTCCAAATAAGGCAGATAGGAAACTCATCTAAGTTTGTAATAAACGCAAAAGCCGTAGTTCATTCAACTTGAAAAATTCACGGTTCATGTCTTCCTTTTTTATTTACTTCCTCTTTATAGCCATGTTAAATGGGTAGTTGCTAAAATATTTTATTTCGTAATAATAAAGCAACCAACATAAAATAAACCATGTTCATAAATTAAGGATTATTCAGAATCACCCGGAAATTGAACTCGGAACACACGGAAGTAAAAATTTCACCTGCAAAATCACCGGACACATCTTCAAGAATAATATGTAAATTACAGAAAGTCATCTGATGACGACGATAGTACGTCACAATGACAAAAGTGTAATAGAGATGTATATACGAAATGGTAGCAAAGTAGTAAAATTGCGTTGCTTTCAAGCTTTCTGTTTGGCGCTCATTGTCACAACCGAATAGTTAAGACACAAAGAATGTATGTGAATAATTTTTTACGAGGTAGAATTATCTGTCTCCTGGAATGTGGGCGTACTCAGATGGCAGTATCCGAGGAACTTGCAATCGCCCAAAGTGTCATCTTTAGGCTTTGGCAACGATTCCAAAATGATGGAAATGTCAATAGATGTTACAGTGTACAGTTCACCCCTCCCCCACCGATTTACAACGTCGAATGACGACCAGTTATTGGTAAAAGAAAAAATTCATTTAATATTTAGTTCTTTTTATACTCTTTTGCATATAAAAAAGCACATTAGAAAACTATAAGAAATTGTACATTTTTTATTAACATTAAAGGAATTTTTATCATGATTTTTTCTTATATATTTTGCATATTTAATTATTTATGTCGCATCCAATGTTATATATAACATCATTTATGGATTTTATGGCAAATATTTAGACAAATTATTCACTCATGCTGTTTTTTAATTGTTATTTTCTCTTCCTTGACGTGTTCATCTCTAAAAAGGGGCTTGCTTTGTATTTTTTACTCTCTCTCTCTTATAACTTTCAATGACAAATCAAGATTATTAAATTTCGCGCATTGATTTATTTCAGTGTTATAATATAAATTCTTTAAACCTCCTCAGTCCCGGCGTCGCCTGTAGGACAAAACAGCATTTTGAAGAACAGACACCAATTTAAATAAAAGGCGTTATTGATACCCAGATATAGTTAATTTTCTTGTTAATAGGTACTGAAAAAAACTCTTTTTAGAGACAGAATTTTTATTCATAGCTTGTTTATGGTCAAATGAAGAGGGTGTCTTCCGAAAGAAAGAAAATTACATGCAAGCGCATCGGTAAGTGTTCCTATTTCTTATTATTTGTATCGTAGAAAATTATCAAACATACTACTGAATTCCTCGTAGGTGGTATTTTTATACAGTATTATTAATTTAACAGTCAAATCTTCCAAATTCTGATTTAGAACGCTATTATTTCGATGTCGCCCGTAGGCCAATGGCTTTCAAAAAAATTGCTTGATTTTAAACTATAATTAGGGCATATATTTGAGCTTAGCATAGATTGTAATTAATAATTAAATTTTCACTTCTATGTATTTATATGTAGAGTTAATTCTCTTATTTATTTTTAAATTGAAAATTGTAATATTGTGATTTTTTTAGACTCAAATAAAGATAAAAAAAAAAAAACTTTTGTTCTGATAAAGCGTAAATAATAAAAATCGATGAAACCACCTAATTATTAATACTATTATTATTTTCATACAATTGTTAGTTTTTAAAATATTATGCTCTCTTAAAAATTTTTTCTTCCGACTTATATATATATGTACTAAGTTTTTTTTATATTCTCCAGGTTTCCGAAACTGGTTTGAAGATATCTGGAATGATGAATCAGATATTGATATTTAGTTTTTGAAAATGATTAGAAAATGATGATGTAAAATATCCTTCATTTGTTCCTCCAGATTTACAATATGATTCTTCATCTGAAGAACAGACAAATGAAGAAGTATCAGTAGTTCCTGAAATTTCCATAGTAGACTCTATTTTAGAACAAAAGATTTTTGTCCTTCAACTGTTTCAATAACGTCTAAAAGATTTTTTTTTAAAAAAAAGAATAAGTAAGTCATCAATTTCTGCTTCATCAACACCTTTACCAATTGATGTTCCAAATATTTCGACCCTAAAAATCCCTGAATCCTCTAGAGAATCTTATTGGAAGAGCCTTTTTTCAGAAGAGTATAATCCATTTCTTCTAGCACCCACCAGTTGAATTCGGAGAAAGAAAACAGAACTTGAGAACATGGCGATGTTGCGAGTGCGTCGAATTCGAACTGCTATCTAGAACGATAATTCACCTCACCTTCTGATTTGAACTATTTGTCTTTTTGTGTGTGTTCGTCCAAGTCATTAATAAACTGTTGTAAAATAAAAAAAAATATTGAAGTTCTCCCAATCCTTCTAATGAAAACCTTTTAGACAGAACACCCTCATAAATAGAGAATAATAGGTATCTACCTGTTCTGTCTCCCAACCATTACTTTCAAAAGTTGTACCAAACGATATAATGAAATTACTGACTGAATTCACCAACTGTAGTTATTTAAGGGATACAGAAAATAATCTGTATCTGTCAGAAACTAAAATGAAACATTTCTTTACAATCACAATAGTTATGTCAAACTTAACATTTCCTAGAATTCGAATGTACTGGGCAGAAAAACAAAAGTTCCCGTAATCGCAGACAACATGCATCGAAGTTGTACTTCTTAATAAGAAATAGTTTAAAATTGAGAGATGATTTATTAGTACAAGACGAAGAAAAAGCGAATGATAAATTATGGAAAGTAAGACTCCTTCTAAAAACAGTCCTAATAAAATTACTACTGTAATTGAACTGAAAATTACTTCAGTAGTTACTACACTGAAATGAAAAGGCTAGGTCGTGGATCAGTTAACGAAAAAGTCAGAAATGATGGACAAGTCTCTATTCCAAAATGGTTCGATAACAAATCGGTTGTGCTTACTTCATATGTCCATGGAAAACATCCCTTAGATACATACAAAAGGAGGTCCAAGAATGGTAAGAACTACGTTTTTATCAATCGTCCTTCCATAGTAAAAAACTATAATTTGTACATGGGTGGAATCGATTTCCTTGAATCACGTTATAAGCTATTACAGAATTTGCTCTCGGACAAAAAAGTCGACCATTCGAGTTATATTGCACTTTATAGATTTTGCAAGTTTGATTGAATATCGAAGACACAAGGCAATGTCGAGTGCTCCCAAATCTGATAATCTTGCATTCACAATAAAAGTACAAGAATACCTCTTTCATAGCTCCGAAGAATACGACACATCTGAATATGAACTACTACATAATCTGAATATGAGCCAACTACACCTCAAAAAAGTAAAATGAATGCAAAAGTTCCTTTGTCATCAGACCATTTGAGGAAGAAACAAAATTTGCATCTTCCTGAAATTCCTCAACCAGCATCAAAAAGCCAATGCAGAATGCCTGGTTGCAAATCAAACTCATCAAGAATGACGTGCAAAACCTATAAAGTTTTTCTTTGCATGTAAGAAGATTGACAATGTTTCAGATTATTTCATGAATTATTATAAATATGCTATAAACATGATATTTTATCTTGTTTTGAAGCTTCATCCTGATTTTAATGTAGCTTATATGCCTTAAAATATATAAAAAAAAGTTTTAAATTAATCTAGATAAATGAGAATATATAGTTATCTGCAAACTTGCAATTATGTCTTTGTATATATACATATTTTATGCCATAATGTTAAATATTCAAGCATCATTCATATGATGTGGAATATTTTGTGATTTAGATCTTACACTGTGCAAGAGTTACTCGCTAAATTAGATTAATTAAAGTTTTTGAATTAATATGGTGATGTCACTTTGTACCGATGTCTCCTCCAAGAGGCACTCATTTTCACCAAAATAAAAATTCAAATAACTTTTTTAACATTTTTTCAGTACTTTCCTATGTATTTAGGACCAATTAATACATATAATTTTAAAATTTCAGATTCAAAGTTGGCCTTGGGTCCGAGGAGGTTAAGAAATATTCTGTAACTAGAATTCAAAAGTAAATTTATGAAGATATTTTATTAAATTGTTGGATTATATATGATGTTTATGAGAAATCTTTTGGAATGATTCATTCACGATCAATATGAACACTGTAGCAATTTTAAATTTCTCTTTCTATAGCTTAAACAGTTTTGAAATAATTGTTCGTATTATTTCAATTTCTCTTCATTTTTTTAAAAAAACTAATAATTGCAATACTGAGAAATTAAAATTTTTATATGTAACTTTGTCAATAATCTTTTATAGAAGCAATTTAAAATACGTGTTTTAACAAGGGTTTCCTGAGATGAAATTTTTAAAAGCAATATTCATTTTTTTACTTCTTTTAGATATACGATTAATAAATCAAAAACACATAAAAATTGTATTGATACTTTTAAACACAAATTTAATTTAACACAAAACGATTATTTTTTGAGTTTTTAATAGCTGGGTTACATTTTATAATACTCCTCTTTCAAAGAAAATACAAATATATATTTATTTAATTGAGCCAGTAATATAAACTTTAAAATATAATAAGTGTTATGCATATGACTTTGTATTATGTATACGACGGGGTATTGTAAAGTCTTAATTATTACTAAGATATATTAATATATCCTTATGTACCATAATGTTGCAAATTTCCGATATTATTGTTAATTTGTATGGTTCAGGAAACCTTAGACTGAAGTAACCCGCTGTATGGAGAAGATAGAGTTTTAAAAAAAATGTGTTGAGTTCTACCTTCGAGAAAGATCAAGAAAAGCAAGGAAAAGTACTGGATGGACTCTGGATGGCGGTCATGTTGAAAAGTATCAAGAATAATAAAAAAAATTAAGGTTTTTATGTTGATTATTTTATTAATAATTTAAACTTTACGATACTGCAGGTTACATCAATCTACAGCTTCCTGAAACCAAACAAATCAACATTAATAGCTGTAATTTACAACGTACATAGTAAATCAATTAACATGTAAATAAATTTTATCCAGATAGCTCTCTATCATTTCTTAGTAATAATTAAAAATTTACGCTACACCGTCGTGCTTTTACTTAAATGTATTTTTGGAGTTTTTAAGATGTGGACACTTTTATTCTTTGATTTTTAAGGGACTCTTTCACAGAAGAATTTCAACCCTTTTTGCAACCCATTTTTCGCTTAACATATCTTATGTGAAATTCAGATAAAGTAATTTTAATACTATATTTGTAAAAATTACCAACAGACAATTATTTTAATAATATTTTCAAATTATTTATGTTATTTTTATTTTCTATGAATGTGTGTGTATGTTAAATTCTTATACATTTATTATTATATTGTAAATGCATTTTATGCAATGGCAATTTAACAATTAATGCTCTATAGAAAACTAAACTAGCTTGAGTTAAACACAAATGCTCGAAAGTTGGCATTAATCTCTCTCTAATAGACAAATGAGTGCTTAATTAGAAATTCTGATCACCTCATAACATTGACACTTACATGCACGATATTACATCATCACTGTTAACTTGGACAAGGTCCCACTGAATTCCGGAAGGTTAGAGAAAGAATATGTAGTGAGTAAAAATAGGTTTGGAAGTTTCAATTTCGCAGAACATGATAACGAAAATACTGTAATTACTCATTTGTCTTGCAGTGTGAAGGAAAATGATTTAAAAAGCTGTTTTCCATGATTTTATATGAATAAATTGGAATTATTTAATATTAATAATA
Organism: Nephila pilipes; assembly: GCA_019974015.1. NCBI lineage: Eukaryota > Metazoa > Arthropoda > Arachnida > Araneae > Nephilidae > Nephila > Nephila pilipes. The sequence goes on along the minus strand of BMAW01110486.1, from coordinate 549,893 downwards.
TATATAAATCATATTCAAAAAATTAATAAGATTCTCAGTGATATTATGTATCCCCTTGACTCATACTTACATGAACGCGTATTTGATAATTTCTGCTAATCAGATGAAAAGTTTTAATTTGTACTTATAATTCAAATCAGTTTGTTTTAAGTCTTTAAATTTACTTTTGTTCTAGTCCAATGCTAGAAAGTCAGTTGTGGCTAGGTCTTTTTTTACTAGTAAAGAAAACTCAAAATCGAGCCAATAATTAAATATAATGTTTGTTGTTTACTTGCAACTGCCGGATTTTCACAGAATGTTTTACGAAGTAGAAAATGCTTTTTCTTTCGAAAGCTTCTTCCACTTTTACGCTTAAATGTTTAAAATGATTTAAATGAAGTTGTTGTTATAATGGTTGTTGCCTCATGAGAATCAATATTCAAGATTTTATATTATTTTTCTAGTTTTTTTTTTTTTTTTACTTGGGATTTTTAACTGACGCAGATTGTACAAAAGTAGCTTTTTCGTTTGGAATTGAGAGTTGTTTTACATGGTGTTCCTAAAGTATGGTTACAAAGATACAAGGCATACTTATAACTTAACAAATAATTTATGAAAACAGAAAAGCCGTATAAAGTAAATGGATCTGGGAACTGTTGTTTAAAATACTATTTGCTGATTTGTGGTTTCTCAAAGGACTTCAGTTTTTATAAATTTTAATTTTTTTTAGTTGTTTATGTAAAATTTTCAGAATATGTTTTTTCTAATTTTCATTCCAATTAATATTATTATTATTATTTAAATAAATACTCTTTAAACTTTTTTTTTTGTATTTTTTCAAGGCAATAAATACACTTTTTGATATAAAACTCTGAGTCTAATTAAATAGTACCTGAATTGCATAAACTAACTGCGTTTCCAATAGCAATTATTAAGAGACAATTGAATAATCAAACACACACACTAAATCAACTAATATTGTCTTAAATCTAAGCAATGTATGAATCTATTATGCTTTCTTCATGTTTTCACCTCTTAGTTATTGTTCAGGGGATAAAAAATTGTGATAAAAATTGACTTCTTTCTTATATTATATTACATCATTCGCAATTGAAATTATCAATATCTGTTGTCTGATAAAATTGCTTAAATATTCTATATTTTAAAACATTATTGGTACAGATTATGTGATATGAGTTTTATGAGTATTTTCCTCTGTAGGGCAATCGATTGAATGAAAACCGGTTGAACCGCGGCCGCTTAAGAAGACGTCAGCTGAATGAAGTAAAAAATGTTTAACTCATTTTTATATTTTACAATTACGCAGTTTACGCTGTAAAATGTTTCAATAGTATTCAAAATGTTTCTTAGTAATGCCTTAATGTAATATTCATGTCTGTAAAAATACTAATGAATATTTTGAAAATAAATGAAGGACATTAAAGGATATATACTTTACATTTATTATTTTCAAGTTGCTCGATGACTACTGGTGATAAGAAATAACCGAAATGGGATTTATTTCAAAACCATTTATATTTGCTCCTTTTATGTATATTCAAGTGTAGAAATTTACACTATAAACTTGTCCGAGAAATAACATTGCATTAATTCAGCACTTGAGCAACTGGCACTTTAAATTATACTCTTGCCGTTTTAGAATGGCTAATACCCAAAAATACATATTCAAACTCTTTCTACAAGAGTTACAGACATGAAACGACAAAACTGAAGGATTTATCATTTCGAATTCTATTCTTACAACAATGGTAGGTATAGAAACGAATGTTTGTTTCTTAGAAATTGGTTAATAGCTTTACAAAATCAGTACAGATTCGTGTTAGTTTGGGACCATTAATTTACCAAAGTAAAGCATAGACTTCAGTTCAACAATAACTAACTTTGAGAAATAATCAATAGAACTAACTTCTATGAACTGCAAGCTAATTCTAAAGCACTCAAACCCCCTCTCCTTTCAATTAGATTTTCCACTTAAAAAATTCCTGCGGTACTAGTGCAATAAGTTGCATTAAGATTTCACGAACTCTGAGACATACTGAGTTGGAATTTTGTGACGTCGTCGATCGCGTGACTTAGATGTAAAAAACTTTCCCCATTAGATCTTCAGGTGAGAAATAGTGGATGGAAAGAAAGTGAGCTTCAAACTTGATGGCATGTTTTGGACTAGAGCCCATATTTTGGATCGATTCCCACAGGGAAATGCGTGAGTGACCTCCATACAGTTAAGCCCGGTTTCTGGGTGATAGAGTTAAGAAGAATTTCCGGCCAAACTGTACCGATTTTTTTTTATTTCTTATTCTGGACTATGACGATCTTTGTTTAATTCGGTCAGTGGTGAGGCTCAAGGTTTGGTCGAAATCGGAAGGTAGGAGTGGCATCATTACCGTGGTATGAAATGGGTGAGGATATTATTCTCCGTGCTTTTGGGCAGCGAAATTGCAGGGAGCGTTATAACTCTAATTTCGATTTGTGTGAATGAAGTTATTATCTGAAAAAGAACAATTTTACGCTTGGACTATTTTGAAGAAGTAATATAATACGTGACAATGGAAAAGGAGTACTTCTTTGGTAATCTTAGAAAGCGCACGTTATTTCAAAAGAAAGTTTCACTAATCAGAAATTCTACTTTATAGAATGAAAAAAGTATACACCCTTTGTATAATGTATTAAAATTACATCTTATAACTTTGTAATATTTATATCTATTTCTCCAGCCACGAAAACTACTCAATCACATTTTCTAAATTGCTTGATTATTCAATGTAAATAAAAGTAAAGAATAGAATCATTAGTACGGAACCTGAACAGATTTGGTTATTCCCATGCGTGCATTTTCCCAACCATATTTAATCTAAGTCAACTTCAATTTTTGACAAAGATGTTCTTTAAAAATTGGCTAGAAATATACTGCCGCGTACGAAACAACTACAAATGGAAAAAGTCATCGAAATTAAAAATAAAACTATCAACAAAAAAAATACTGAATTGTGCTGGAGATATAATAAATTACTGCTACATTAAACAATTTATCATTAATTTTTTATTTAATTAAAGGAAGAAAAGCAGTTTAAATTAATTAGACATCCTGAAAATTAATATTTTTGGAACTTTAAGATACCATTTAGATTAATCACAAGACAGTGTGCTGCAGCATTGTGTTTATTTTAATTAACTGAAAATAAATCACAACCTCAAACACATGATAAAACTAAGCATTTTGAATAACTATCTGTAACTTTCTTCCCTTCAAAAAGTATCTTGCCACAATGGAATGATATTAAATCATCAGCATAACTTTTAGAATGGAATGATTGAAATAAATCAGCAGAAGGATCTGCACCGTTGAGATTATAAGTTAATTGTTCAAGGAATATATTCTGGAGATTAAATACTTTCTTAATTTCAGATTTCATATAAATGTATCTAACGATTCAGAATTGTTCTAAAGATCATAGTTTTGACCCTCTACCGTTTTACTAACATTAATGTTCTAACGAGCACTTATAAAAGTAGCAAAGAAAAAATGTGACTTTGGCATTCCGATTCATATTTCAAAAAGTCATCCACTTTCTCAAGACTCATGCAGTTTGCCAAGAAAGTTGAGACCTTATTCCATCAAGTGTTGAACAAGAATATTAGTTTGATATATTACTCATTACAGAAGGTAAAATATAAGATCTAAATAATCTAAAAATATCCAAAAAGCTGAAATTTTACCCATTACATTTCTTTCAAAATAGGATTGAAACAGTTAATGCCTTGCTTATCTCCTATACAAACAATATATTAGGATTGACTTTGGAAACATAAATCTGATCAAAATAGGATCATAATCAAATAATATCAGCAGTATTTAGATATATATAGTTTTTCGAAATTAAATAGTATAGCTTGAAAAATTATACATTCGCATAAGAAGTAACTTAATGTTTATAAGTCAAAATTGCTTACTAGTACATAAGCTATTAGTAAAAGTTTGACAAAAAATATTGTAAATAAAAGTAAGTATTAAAGCAAAAAAAAATATCTATAAAATCGTTATATTTCCAACAAGAGTCTTAAAGTCATTTTACTATAAGGAATTAATGGAATTTACACGAATGTCCCCAACAGGGTCATTTTCCCAAATATGAAATAATTAATTGAATCGGAATTGAGAATTATAGAAATACTTTGGAAATGACAATTAAATTTCACAAATATGCGTTTGTGAATACAAAACCTTTAGATAAATTATTCCAAAATTTAAACCACATAAATATTTCTCTTCTCAGATCCATATCTTTCGTCTTATTATTTCTTTTCGTTAGAATGAACGAAATAAACAATGGTTGGTTCTGTTACAAGGTTACCGCTTACCATCGGTAAGTAGAAGCACTTTCATTGTCAAAATATTTCAATCTACTGGCCAGTTGATTTTCAAATTCAGTGATGGATATGTCAAAATCAGAGAATTCTGTGTAGAAATCGTAAAGTTTTGTCAAAATCAGTGAATTTCATGTTTTTTATACTATAAATAAATGTATTTTTATATGTGTAAGCTCTCTCTCTCTCTCTCTCACACACACACATATATATATTATGTATGTGTGTAATTATGTATGTATATATATTTATGTATGTGTGTAATTTTTATATAGCAGGAAATCAAATTAATAAAATATTTGCCTACATTTCAATAACTGGTGAGTTTTATTTTCGCATGAAAATCGCTTAACGAGAAAAAATATTTCGGTCCCCTGAGTTAAGTGTTAAATTTTTATCATTGTAATTTCTATTAAGTTATCAACTATTTCTAAAGAGAAAAACAATAGCAGGAAAAAGTATTTCATTTTTATGACGAAAAATGAGTCAATTTTTGAATACAATGTTTTTTTGTGGTGAAAAAGCAACTTCTTAATTGATGAAACAATCTAATGATAGTCTATTATAATAATAGATTAAGTAATACAGTACCTTAGCTACAGCATTTACGTTAGCTCCCATGTCTAGGAATCGATCAGCCATGAAAACTTTGTTGTCTCTTATGGCATACATCAAAGGAGTGTATCCATTTTCCTGAAAAATAATGATTGTTCATTAATAATTAATAAAAATAAAAATTTTCTATAAGAACTAGTTGGTTATTACATTTTTTATATTATCAACTTCTTTTCGTGTCAATGAAAAATGCATGTTTAAATCACAGCCATTACGCAAATAATTCGAAATAAAGAATGAACTTATATTTCCGTTGAAATATAAGTTCAATGGGAATTACTTCAATAAGGAATTATTTCTTTTTCCTAAGAATATGAGTGAGAATGAAAGAAATCAAAAAAATATTCTTCGTAAAATAAGGGAAAATATTTTTATTACAAAACTTATAACCACACATGCATATAGGAAAAAGAATTTATTTCTTTATGTAGAAATATATATTTAATAGATAAAAATGACTTAAAAGAATTATAAAAATAAAAATTACATTATCAAATAAAT
>BMAW01110486.1:504458-537768 GCA_019974015.1 Nephila pilipes | reverse complement strand
CATTCGCCACAATGGAAATGATATTAAATCATCAGCATAACTTTTGTGGAATGGAATGATTGAAATAAACCGGGCAGAAGGATCTGCACCAAGAGATTAGCAAGTTAATTGTTCAAGGAATATATTCTGGAGATTAAATACTTTCTTAATTTCAGATTTCATATAAACGTGTATCTAACGATTCAGAATTGTTCTAAAGATCATAGTTTTGACCCTCTACTCGTTTACATTAACATTAATAAGTTCTAACGAGCACTTATAAAAGTAAAGCAAAGAAAAAAAATGACTTTGGCATTCCGATTCATATTTTAAAAGTCATCCACTTTCTCAAGACTCTGCAGTTTACAAGAAAGTTGAGACCTTATTCCATCAAGTGTTGAACAAGAATAATATTTGATATATTACTCATTAAGCAGAAGGCTGCAAAATATAAGATCCAAATAATCTTAAAAAATATCCAAAAGCTGGAAATTTTACTCATTACATTTCTTTTCAAAATAGGATTGAAACAGTGTTAATGCCTTGCTTATTCTATACAAACAATATATTAGGATTGACTTTGGAAACAGGTCCATGGCTGCGCGGCAGCTGCAGTTCATTGTCAAAATTACTCAACCTTACTCGGCCAGTTGATTTTCAACCAGTGATGGATATGTCAAAAATCTGAGAATTTGTGTAGAAATCGTAAAGCTTTTGTCAAAATCAAAGTGAATTTGTTGTTTTTTATACTAAATAAAATGTATTTTTATATGTGCAAGTTTCTCTTCTTTCACACACACATATATATTATGTATGTGTAATTATGTATGTATATATATTTATGTATGTGTGTAATTTTATATATAAGGAAATCAAATTAATAAAATACTTGCTCACATCAATAACTGGTGAGTTTTATATTTTCGCATGAAAACGCTTAACGAGAAAAAATATTTCGTCCCCTGAGTTAAGTGTTAAATTTTTACCATTGTAATTCTCATTAAGTTATCAACTATTTCTAAAGAGAAAACTCAATAGCAGAAAGTATCATTTTTATGACGAAAAATGAGTCAATTTTGAATACAATGCTTTTTTTGTGGTGAAAAAGCAACTCTCCACTGATGAAACAATCTAATGATAATCTATTATAATACAGATTATATCACTCACAGCAATCTTTAGCTACAGCATTTACGTTAGCCCCATGTCTAGAATCAGATCGTAGTCATGAAAACTTTGTTGTCTTATGGCATACACTAAAGGAGTAACTTTTATTTTCCTGAAAATAATGAGATTGTTCATTATCAATTAATAAAAATGTACCTTCTTATAAGAACTAGTTGGTTATTACATTTTATATTATCAACTTTTTCGTGTCAATGAAAATGCATGTTTAAATCATAAAACATTACGCAAATAATTGAATAGTGAATGAACTTATATTTCAAGCTGAAATATAAGTTCAATGGGAATTACTTCAATAAGGAATTATTTCTTTTTTCCTAAGACATGAGTGAGAATGAAAGAAATCAAAAAATTATTCTTCGTAAATAGTGGAAAATATTTTTATTACAAAACTTATAACCACATACATGCATATATATATATATATATATATATATATATATATATATATATGAAATAAAAAAGGACTTAAAAGAATTATAAAAATTAAAATTTCATATTTATCAAATCATCTGATGATTTTTAATCTGCTTTATTAGACAATGGTATATGAAATTTCTAATTCAATGGCTAGAACTTATAAAACTGTAATACTTTCACTGTTCCAGAGATAATTTACTCATATAAGCATCATAAAAGCTATCTTTTAAATGACTTAGTTTTTGCTATGTAATTTCAATTTTCCTTATGATAGCTGGATCTCGACTGCACAAACTTTTTATTTCATTTTTGTTAGAATTTCATACAAGTTCTACGAATCTTTGTGGCTTTCTAAATTCCTCTTTTCTTTACAAAATGCTTGAAAGACACAAAAAAGGATTTTAAGAGAGAATCGGATTAAAAATGACAAAAAGGTTACAAAATTCTTTATAAAAAAAAGTATTAGTAATTTTAATAAGAAAGACACATCTACTAGAAAAAACGTAACAGTGTATAAATAAAGGATATTTTTTTAAATCATTTTACTTTATGGATATAAAGAAAAGTTGGAATTGCATGTGAATATTTATATTTTAGTTAGATTTAAACTGTCGAAGGAATCGAATAATACTGTATTGAAAGAGTTTTAATTGCAAAAAAAGTTGAAGGGCGAATCTTTTTTCTTTTCAAGTCTTACAGTAATTTAATCTGTATTATTATTTTCATCTATCCAGTTTTTCGATTGACTCAAATTGCACCCAACTGGAATTTAAATAGAAATAGAAAATTATAATTTTATAATGTGTGAAGCCACAATTCAATTTCAAGTTTTAACTTCTCAAAAGTTTTGATTTTTTTTCTTTTTATAAATGCAAACTGCAATTTAATCTTGCTGATGGAAATTAAAAACTCATCACTGAAACCTTCTTATATTACTTTATATTATAAATATGAAGATTACAGTGGTATCGACATTAGAATGCTTATTCTTAATATTTCTTTTTAACTATTTTGAAAGTTCAACTATTTTCATTATAGCTGTAATGATGCATACAGAAAGTGCATAATCTATATAATTTATAAAAAGTAATGTGTAAGATATTTTATTTATTTTTGATATTTCAAGATATTAATTTTGTACTTATTAGATTTATTTCATATTTTCTTTTGTTATAACCATATTATTTAAATAATTTTATTTGTCTGTTCATCTTTTGTAATTTAAATCGTGTATCTGTTAAAAATAATAATGTCTTTTTTATTGAAATGATTATTTTTAATTTTTATATTACTTTGATCTAATCTTCGAACATCTGAAAGTATGTTGCTGCAAATATCTTCGTTCCATACCTTACACATTTATTGAAGTTGTTTCACAAATATCAATGAATCAATTATAAGAAATATATTTCAATGCAAATATGGGATGATGTTCCATTGAGGAAGATATGAAAAGAGGAAACTTCACTTAAAATAAACTGGCATTAAAGAAGTTTAAACGCAAAGGTAATTCAGAGTGTGGATAAATATGTTTTTCGCTACAATTCTGTTTGCCCGAAGGCAGCATAGGTTTTAGCCAACGTTCTTCCTTATAGAGGAGAAAATCCAAGATTTCTTCCTAGCGGTTCAATTATGTGCATGGTTTCCATGGGTACTACCTAGATGTTTTATGGCCATCCTTACTTAGAAAAACTGCAACGGCGTAACCGAGAGGTTGCATGAAGCCAAAAGATAATTGTGGAGTTAACACTTCAGACTAGAAATTACCTCAAAGCAGGGAAAAGGAACAGAAATTAGGTAGAAATTGCCACAAACAATTCTACAGCAGAATCGTGTGGAAGCATCTTTTTTTCTTTCAAATGTTCTTAGGAGTACATTATCTCAATCCAAACAATTTCGCCAGTCACGTCTCAAAATAAAGAGACTGTTTTCAGCCTTTTTGACGATTCAGGAATCAACATATTGTTTTGACTTTGTTCAGTTTCCTGTTTATATGATCAATTCAGCCTCTTCGACAATTAACTAGACGGCAACTTGACTGTAGTAACAAAATTTTGATTTCCAATGGCCAATAGCTAAGTAACCAAAACAACCTGGTGAATCAGGATAAAATTATTTTTGGTGCCATTAACTGAGCAAGCATAATAACAACCTGTTCTACTGTATTCCACTTTCAAAAAAAATAAATTATTTTTTCTGCCCAATTTCCAAAGTGTGCATCCGAAACGTTGAATCATTTGTATTAGTATATAGAGTACCATCTGTAAAAGCATGTGTGTTATGGAACCCATTTTTTCCGTATTACACCTGGATAACTGACCATTTCTAAATATCTTTAAATACACTTAGAGATTCTTTAATAAAATGAGTACATTTATATAAAAATTAACAGTATGGTGTCATTTTTTAAGGATTCAGCTTCTTGTAGAATATTTCATAATAAGAAAAATACGGTACATTTTAACTTGAATCCAAGAAAGATAACGCAAGTTTCGCCAAATATATTATTGTTTTGGGAATGGTAACCAAAATGAGTACTGAACTTGGAAAATGAAAAATTGTTTTCGTCAATATCAGACTCTAGTATTTTTACATCAAGAAAAATACACATACCGTTTACGCTTATATCCTGGCAAATAAATTAAAATTGACTATTTGTCCAACATTTATCAAAAAAAAAAGCCAGTGATTCGAGGTAAAAATTTATGGGCTGTAAATATTTATGCTCATATTTTCCCCACACAAATGCAAAAGATGGCAGAGCAAGGAGTTCACACCTGATGCATTTGTATGGAGAAAATTTGCTTGTATGTTTTTTCACTTAAATTCTGGGTTCAATATCTGAAACACCTTGTATCTTCTAAACAGAAAATCGTAATTCTTAAGCTTAAATTCTGAGTTCAAAATATTAGCATTACAACCCAATTTTAGAAGAAAAACATTCGGTTATTTGCTATTGAAATTACTTCAGGTAATTAAAATTACTGTTTAATTCACTGTGCCATTAATACTCAACCACCCAGAAGGATCTGTAGCAAATCTTCCAAGATTATATGGAATTTTATCATTGCTTAATAGCTTTACTTATTATATATATATATATATATATATATATATACATATATGAAAACAAATTATGGTTAAAAAATAAAGTTTTATAATTCCATCACTTTAGATAATCTTGGTAAAAGGCTTCTCATAAAGAATAATTCAATTATAAATTTTATTAAAAAAAGTATTGCCTAATTTTTAGTGATCTACTAATTTTTCATACATTTGAGTAATAAAATTTGAATTCTCATCTTATCATCAATATCTGTTGTAAAACCATCTGACACCTAAGATAATGTTATTTTGTTTTTATTCATTACTCATGAATATCAATTCTAAAGTTATATTTTGGAATGGAATGATAATTATTTTTTATTATATCACTTGCCAACAATTTTGATAAATATTCTAAAATTGTATAGTCAGAATATTTTTGTTTGTTTAATTTAATATTCAAAGCTGGAAATATTTTTAAAAAAGCGCGGCGCTGGCGCGGCAGCGGCATCAAGGCGCCTTTGCGCGTGCTTGCAAGGCAGCGGCGCGGCGGGCGGTAGCGGAACTGCAAAAACGTTGCATTAGAACGTTTTATATTTTATGATTATGTTGTTTTTCTCTTCTGTCTCGTTGACAATTCTTCGATCTTTTATGTACCTTTCTCTTTCCTTTTATCTCTTTATTTCGAAATTTTTTTTTTCCAAATAATTAAACTTATGGTGGATTTAAGCCGTACCCACATGTCAAGGAAACTGTATATTAGTAAAAGGGTATATAAAAATCCATATCACAAAATAAAAATTACAATTATAAAAACATTTATGTACTTGAAATTACACTCCATAATTTTTTGTTCTGCCTAAGATGAAAAGATAAATTACTCTTATTGAAATAAATTTTTTTAAATTTTAAAATGTATAGACATGTATGCATAATTTCCGAATTATTAATTTTTATAATATTTAAAGACTTCAAAAGACAGTACTCTCAAAATCAACATAATATTGAAATTTCTAGTAAGAAAATTGAACAACTCTGTTTAATTAGAATGTAATTATCAACAACTAATTCAGTCAAAGTTGTTATATATGTATTATATGCATTAATTACCAATAACTTTTTTGATCAGTTTACTATGTATGTTAATAACGAATTTACATACCTAGTATTTTATTTTGTGATCTTTAAATAAATTCTAAAGTAAGGTTTTGAAAATGAATACTTTTTGTAAGGAAAATCACAATAACACATTGATTTAAATTGAATGCACACCATAACAAGAATAAATATTTGAAATACTAGGAATTTAATTGCACCTTTAATAGTTTGTAGAATCTCTTCATTCACTGTTTCCACATGAATGTTTAATGCTACGCAGAGTAATACCTCCTCTTTTTTCTCATATGAGATTTTAATTCAAAAAAAGATTTTCACAACTTCTAAAAGTTCATTTTAAAATATCTTGAAACATGATATTAGTGGCATGTTCTCTCATATAAGTTCACGTATAACCCAAAATAATTTATTCTTATACAGTAAATATTTTGGATAATGAGGTAAAAAAATATTTTTGCTTATAAAATGTAATTCTTAATAAATAGTTAAAGAATTATTACAGATGAATGTTATTTTTTTTATTGCTGTTATTCACAATTTTAAATACTATATATCTTTGTTTTGAATCTTCAAAAATGAAGCAACTTTTCTTGGTGAGGTAGATAATTGAAATGCAATTTTGACTTTTTATTCTATATCAAAACATGGTTTTAAAAAAGGTTTTAAAAGTATAAATCTGATTTTTACTAACTTATTTGTGAAAAGTCAGTACCTACTACGTATTCTCTGAAAAGGATGGATGTGTATGTATTACGATAAGAGAACAATTATTCTCATGATTTGAAAATAATATAATCTAATTTCTCAAAATATAATAAAAGATTTTAAAAATAATAAATGTGCCGCATGATTTTGTGTATCTCAAATTGTGAATTCAAGAGTATGCCATTAAAATAACTGTATTTTGATTTCGTTATACTTTCATAAAATTATAAGTGAAGTGAATGCAATTTCATGTAAAGAATATTTATTATTGTTATTAAAGAATAATTGATAAAGAACAAAACTGAAACACTAATCATTATCACTGCTAATAAAAAGTTACTTAATGGTGTAATGTATCAAATAAGTCAAGGAAAAGACTAAAATAGAAAAAAATGAATAACAAAGTAACTTTAAAAATGCTATGACAGGTTGGAACTGTTTTCTGGATCCAAACAATCCTACTGCAGATATTGTTTTATATTGTGTCTGAAGCCACATTAAAAAAATAAATGAATAACGATTCTTACTCTTCAAAATATTATGTGTGGATATATAGAGAGAAGTATATATATATATATATATATATATATATATATATATATATATATATATATACATACATATATATATATATAAGCGTGTGTTTCATTATTTAGTTAATCTTTTATTGTTATTTTTTTAAATATTTTTGTTTTCCTGCACAATTCTTCTGTCTCGTTTTTTCTTTTTTTTTTTTTTTTTTTCTTTTGCATTTTTGTTCTTTTGTGTGCGAGTGTATTTTTTTCCTTTATGATGTTTTTATTTTTTGTAATATTTGTATTTATATGCAGGTTTCATTTAGTTCTGGCATTGTCTCATAGATGGCGATGCATTCTTCCGTCTAATTATTTCATATTTACAGTGGATAATTTATCCACAATGTTTGCTAAAATTTTTCATGTGTTGCTATGATCTTATAAATTCCTTTCTATATTGAGGTCTATTTTGTGATGTTGTATAATATTTTTTTATTTATATTATGTCATGTTTTGGATTTCTCTTGGATTGCTTGCTTATTTCCATCTTGATTGATTTTAATGATTTTGTTTGTTCTTGATCTTTGATCAATTTTACCTTTAGTTCTATAACTTTTTATCGAACATATTTTCGATGAGGATAGTTTGGCATATAATTATGAGGAAACACAGCCTAACAGTCTTAAGTCTGTTACAACATAAAAATTTGTAATCCACCAGTCACTTGCTTACTTCCTACATATGGTATTTTCAGTCTTTCAATTTATCTATATTTATTTTTATAATACAGATAGTTGTGAAATTAATTTTTCCCTTAATATACTTTCTTTTAGAATTGCTTATAGTATATATTGTTTTCTTTTTTCAGCTAAATTTTCATATTAATTTTTATTCACTCTTCTTTGTTACATTATTTTATCTGTATATTTACATAGTATATTTTGGTACATATATATATATTTATTCAATGGTACAGTATTGATTTATTTCATATAATTTTATTTTTTAATTGAAATTATCTCCTAACTTGTTTATGATTAATGTGTTAGTATTTATTTGCACTTAAATAACAAATTATATTAATAATGAAAATAATGAATCAAATTATATAGGAATAATTAAATGAAAATTTAACAAAGTATAAAAGCAAAATTAAAGCGAAAGAAGCAAATTTTGTTGCAAAAAGAAAGATACTAAATAATTTTTCAAAGACTAAACAAAATATGCAACAGAAAAAAAGCATATATTATTTTTTTATGCCTGAAGACATTAGATAAGTGAAATAGTAAATTTAAAAAAAAAGAATTAAAAAAGAGACAAATGTACGAAAAATTTTGCTAACCTAATTGATGGCAAAAGGATGAAACTATACTCATAAAATTATACAAATCAAAGTTTGAGGAAACGAAGATAATTAGAAAGAAAAATCAAAAAGAAAATGATATATAACATTCTTAAATTCTGCATCTGGCTTAATGCATATTTAATCATGGTTAAACAATGTTTTACTGGTACCAAACTTTCCCAAACAGAAGAAAAAGGTATAGACGAAAATAGTAACACCATAAATTCAAAATATCAATATACAAGTTGGAATTAAGCAAAATATACATTTGTAAACAAAGAGATTATATAATATATATCTCATGAAGAAATTAAAAAAAAAAACTATTCATATAATACAAAAGATTAAAAAAGATAACACAAAGTTATAAGACTCCATACATATCAAAAAAATTTATACAAACTTTCCGCTGAACTGATTTTTAGAACTTTAATAAGATCCTCTATGTCATTAGAATTAAAAAGATCTTCAAAATTATAGCTATAAATAGCATGTGACGTTTGTCCGTCTTTATTCGGCTCTTGTACCATATATGAATCTAATATATTAATAAAATAATATTAAACTCCATTTGAAGAAATTCAGGAAAAAAACAGATTCTTTATTTGTTATCACTGTAGAATATAGAATGCCACTCTCTCTATTGAATCTAGACCTAGCTCACAATCTTAATTTATGATTTAAATAAGAAATCTATTTTACCAGTTTACTCATTATTAATTTTACACTCTCTTCAACAGGAACTACGTACTTTAATACGTTTAGTGGAACTCTCTTTCTTCCATTAAATTAACAGGAGAATTTTAATCTGAATAACAATTATCTAACCACAAGTCATTATCCGCTACCTCCCTTCACTTCCCTTTAATTGTATATTATTTATAAATCATTACTTCACTTCACCTATTTTCTATCTTCATCTAGTGTATCTAATCACGTTTCATTTTAGAAATTGTAATTTTATGCAATTCAATTCGATAAAACTTTCCTAGGTAAGTGAAAAAAAAAAAAAAAAAAAAACCGAACAGCCCAACGTCACAAATATAAATCTGTTTATTTTTAATATATTTGACTAATCAGCACTATTTTTAATGAAAGCAGTATTATCCATCTTTTGTATTTCTTATCGGAAAGAGTAATATAAGTATTCGAGTTATTAGTAACTGTCTAAAATTTAATAGAATTTTTATGAAATGTTGGTGTTGAAAAAATGTAAGGTAATTTATCAACGACTGCCCTTCATTACCCTGCTCTCACACCACATTTTATTTAAAGATATCAAGTAATAAAAACTAACTCCAGTTGAAGACACGTAAGAAGAAACCAAATGCTTTATCATTAGTCAATGATATATATATATATATATATATATATATATATATATATATATATATATATAGTTAAAGTTGCTCTCTCTCGAATCCCAAATTCACTTATCATTTCTAACTTAGGTCCTACTAATAAATTCCTAACTTACCACTTCACTTGAAGGATTTATGCAATTCACGAATAGCTGATTCTTATCCAAATGCTTCTAAAATAAAATTCGTTTCAACCCACAAAATTCTTAGAAGATTTTGAAATCCAAATAACAATAATCTGTCAATCATTATCTTCAACCTCCCTTTTATTCCCATTAATTCTGTTTCACATATATATCATTACCTTGAAATCACTTCACTTCACTTCTATCTTCATTTAATTTACCTAATCACGTTTAATTTTGTTTGGAAGAGTTGTACTTTTATACAATTCAAGTTGATATAAAGTTCCCGAGGTTAATGAAGAAAAAATTGCGAATAGCCCAACGTCGCAACATTAACACCTATTTGCTTATAAAATGCAATAATTGGGTCAAAAAATACTTTCTGACTAATGTTCTTAGCTCTAAAAGAGCTATTATTCTCAAGTTGCTTATAAGATAAATTAATGTAGAATTCTTTTCATATAATAGCATATAATAGGTAATTTGCTACTTAATAATTAACAAATATGTCCTGGAAATTAATAATAGCTTTTCGAAATCTTTCAAATATATATTATCATTCTTATTAATATCTGTATTTCTTAAAAAAATCAGTTTTTAAATATCATTATTAATACAACCCTTAAACCCTTTAAAAGCTTCTAATTGAAGACCACAATTAATTGCTAATTTCGTAATAAAATTATTTATATCTAAGATAGCTTATTTCTTAACATAAGAAATATTTTTTTTGAAATGTTAAGACTGAAAATAGTACTATTAATCGATACATCTCTTAAATTTTTTAAACTCCAAGATATTACCATGTTGATATTTCTCACCGGTAGTTTTTTTTATAGAAACATTACCCATATATACAAATACATCATTATTTTTTAAGTCTAAGTTATAATTATAATTAAAAAGAATATAATCATATTTTTATTATATTTAAAAAAAATTTTAATATTGAGATTCTTAATAGGGATTAATTTTTATATTTATTGTGAAAAAGTAATTGAAATTAATTTTATCAAATGATTTATCCATTAATTTAATAGAACAATATTTTTTTGAGGTTCTCAATTATAATCTTTCAAATTGCATTTATGGAACTAATAGTTTGTTATATCCTTAATTAAATAAATACACTAACTATTTTATTACTATGTAATAAAAGATTGTGACAAAGTAAATATCTCTTCTTTTAATGTAAGATATAAGGTACTTAAAACTTTTAATATCAAATTCTTTCTCAAAAAGTTCACAGAACTCAATAATTTTTTTCTTAACACACACACACACACACACACACACACACATATATATATATATATATGTGTGTGTGTGTGTGTGTATGTATATTATCACCCTTATGAATTTTTTTCCTCTTGCCATTTCTATCCCTATCCTTTCTCTTATAAACATTATTATTTTGTACGAAACACTTTAATCTATCATTTTTATCATTAAAATCTTCGTAATTTTTTTGTTTAATTCTTATTAACATGCTTTTTTATTATAATACATAGCATTTAAACCATTTGGGAATAATGTTTGATATTATTCAATAAAGTTGTTATCCCACCAAACCTATTTTTAACATGGACCAATTTCATTATATATATATATATATATATATATATATATATATATATATATATATTATTTCGGTACCACTTAAAACATGCTTTGTTTTTCAGTCATGGAACAATAAAAGAAAACTTTTAATAACTGTAATTATATGAATTTATTAATGTTACTCGAGGGGGAGAAAGATACATTAGAATTAGGGACGGACGCAATGCCCGTCCACACGCTCATGGAAAAAGAACAAAGTGACATAAAATTTTCTCTGTTTATATCCTTAGAGAATTTATTCAGATCACACATGATAATAGATTTAGGGATCTTTAGGTATTTTTCATGGAGTCTGAGTATCTAGTTGGGAATATTCCAATTAATTCGGAGCGAAGGAAATGCTAAATAGTATTTTAAGAAATCACATAAATTAAAAGATTAAATGGAATGGGTCACGAAATATATAACGGTAAACGTATTACAATGGTAATTAATATTTATGATAAATTTAGAAATTAATCAGAATTAAGAGAAATCATTATACACACACACACATATATATTACATATTGTTACGAGTACAAGATTATGTTTCAATGCAATGGTTCTCTTATAAAGGAAAAGGGGCACTCACGGAGACTTCATCAGTGGGCCAAGGAAAGCTTAAGCAATAACCCTTTGACCTTATCAACCATTTTGGAGACTTGATGACTTTGGTAACAAATAGAAGATCCCCGAAAGTGCTGGAATCTAATCAATGTCTTCACGGGGAAGAAAGTTACGTACTTTTCATGAATATTCCGAGTGACGTCATACTGACCGCAACGGGTATTAAAACGCCAAAGGCCCAATACAGGTCTGTCTGTCTTAGAGCTTGCTTTGCATATTGATCGAGAAATCGACAGATAGCTATCGGCACTTGGAAGTGGAATTGCCTGTAGCTTAGCCGGGTGAATTTGCAGAGAAGCAACGTGTAACTACCTGCCGGGAATTACCAGTCTACCCAGGAAGTGCAGAGTTTTACTGCGGAGAATTTTTCGTTGATTGAATTAGTAAGCTGGTGAGCTGAACGTTGCTTATAACACATCGATCAATAACTCCCGAGTCTAACATTGAAAACAACATTTTTTTTGCAAAATTTTTTTTTTATTCATCAACATAACACCTTTTGTTAATCACCTTTTAGGGTGATACAATCGTTCAACGCTTTTCCATCCCCCACAATTTTTTTTTTTTTTTTCCCGCAAGAAATCTTTTTTGTTGCGAGTAAATAGCGATAAACAGCTTTCTGAATCATCGACTCGTTGCTGTTTTTATTCCATCGAAAGCAATCGCGGCACCCACTTGGAAAAAACCTTTTTCACTTCACTTCAAAAAACCTTTTTCAGTAAATACACTTCCATATGATATCTGTGTCATCTCAGCAATCTCACGGAGCTTCACTTTACGATCTTTCATTATAATTTTTGTCACTTCACTCACATTTTCCGGTGTATCGGCTTCCACAGGTCTACCCGAGCGTTCCGCGTCATTTGTGTCGGTACGACCACGTTTAAACTCGGCAAACCACCGACAAATCGTTGCTTTTGATGGACAAGAGTCCGGGTAACATTTTTCAATCCATTGTTTCGCTTGCACGGTGTTTTTACCCATTAAAAAACAATGTTTTATCAGAACACGAAACTCGGTTTTTTCCATTTTTTAAACATACTGCAAAACGACTTTACTCCAACCTCGATAACTCAGCTGTTTCTGGTCCGATCGACTTAAAATTTTGACACGTTTCAAGCAAAGGTTCGTACTCTAGAAAGATCTGGTTACTGGTTTACTAGGAGCGCCATCTCTGGGTTAGTCTCGGGAGTTATTGATTGATGTGTTACAATGTTGTTTGGCTCCTGTGTCAGTGTCACTAATCTGTGCATGCGCTGTGTTTCCTAATTGTGCTACTATTGTCCAAGCTCTGTTACCTGTGTCGTCTTGTACAGAATTTGTGAATATATATATGTATATATATATTCACAATTTCCAATATATATATATATATATATATATGTGTGTGTGTGTGTGTGTGTGAGAGAGAGAGAGAGAGAGTGAAACAACGATACTCAGCAAAAACAAGAAATGTTAAGCCCATTTAAATAATTCTTTTTATTATTGATGTATTTTTACGTAGTACGTCTGTATTTGCTATGTGTTTCTTAAGTTCACTATTGCTCTTTTTTCCTTAACTCTATTTCTCTCAATTTTAAATTAGTTCTAGAAATAATTTTCCTTCTGAAACGTGTTTCGCATACTAAACTGGGGTATACTTGAAATGAAAATTTTTTTTGAATTCTTTCGTAGAACTTAATTACTGGAAAAGGGCCTCCAGAGGTGTAGTTTTGCGAGGGAGGGGGTTCGATACCCCATTATCACTTTCTTTTATTCTTTTTAAAATTCTTTCTCTTTTTG
Organism: Nephila pilipes; assembly: GCA_019974015.1. Classification (NCBI taxonomy): domain Eukaryota; kingdom Metazoa; phylum Arthropoda; class Arachnida; order Araneae; family Nephilidae; genus Nephila; species Nephila pilipes. Next base: position 523,962 of record BMAW01110486.1, on the reverse strand, counting down.
GATAAATTGTGTCTTTTTAGCACCTAATAAAATCTTTCCAACCAACTTAAATGTACATATTAACTACAAATGTCCCTCTATCTATAAGACATCAATTTTTCCAGGATCGCGCTTGTGATGGTAGCTTCAAAAGTCCCTCTTAACTGAGTTAACAATATTTCAGGACTTCTTTCTATTCTTCTCGGATATAAAATTCAACACTAGCCATTAGATGCTCTTTCTTTCTCCTCTCTTTTCACTTTGCCTCTTACTATGAGAGACGTTTTGCTATGTACTCTTTATGTGATGTTTATCTTCTATGTTTGCAACACATCCAACTATCATTTGATAGTATAAAACATCTTCCGTGGAAATAAAGTCTGTTACTAACAAAAGGACTGAACTCTTCCCAAATACATCTACGACAACAGTTTACGCATTTTTGATAATAGTAAGTAAGATTTAGTTGGATGTTAAAAAAAGAATATCCTAAAAGAGAAAGGAAATTAAAAAGAAAAAAGGAAGGTGATATATGAATGGGTTCATCACATACACACACACAAACCTGCCTATTTTTATGATAGTTTTGATCTTTAATATTTGTTTAATTTTTTGGATTTGTCTAAAAATGTTATTTTATTTAAAATTTTAGTCAACAGAGAGAAACATGTTTTTAAAACAGTTTTTGCAATGAATTTTTAAAGTCTTGTTTTTTTACAGTTTCAAGTAAATTTATATTTTGCATGGTAAATAAATGCAATAGATTACCTGATTAAGGTTTTTAAAATTAAAAAAAAAACATTTTAGAAAAGTATTTGTTAGAAGATTCTTTAGTATTGTACATTCAATCAATCAATAAATAGTTTGGTGGTTATTTTTGCTGATACGTGATTTCGGATAGAGATGAGGCCATCAATAATGTAAGAATTAAATGATTTTATTTTCTTAGGTTCTTAAGTAATTTTTAAAGTATGTATTAATGGGTTTAGAATATTTTCAAAGATTAGGGATATTTATTTTTGTTTTAATGTATTTGTTTATTTTTTCAGATTCGAATTTGATTCGTTTCTGAAGTTTTGATTATTTTTAGTTTATACCTCAATCGATATTGTAATTACTGAAGTGCAATAGTTGGATCTGTAAAATTAGTTCTAACATACACTTTCTATTCCAAAGAATGGGAAAGTATTTATATTGCATTGTTTTTATTTTTTTTCCTTCATAATTTCTTTTCTTTTGTGATGATTATGATTGCAAACGTTTTTTTATGCAGTTTTGAAGTGAAATAATTTGTAATTTTCGATTAAAGGTTTATATATATTTTGAATTAAAATTATTCAATATAATTCATTTCTTAGGAAACTCATGCTTTCCCTATACATTTATTTTCCTAAATATTATTATGCATATTTTATTTTTCAGTAAGCATTAACTTTTTACATTATAATATTTTTTATGATATTTTTAGAATAATCTTAACAAAATTTTAATTTTGTGTGGTTATTTTGATAATTTACTGCATTTCTGGTTTAATCTTTAATATTTGTAGGTATTTAGTTTTTTTTAAATTTTTTCATGTTTGTTTCTGAAGGCTGTAATATGTTTTAAAAAGATTTTGTGTTTAATTCAAAATTGTTTAATTAATATCAAAAATCATTTACATACTTATATAATGGATTACTTTAATATACCTTGATTCAAGTGAATTTGTTTCCTTGTATGTACTTTCATTTTTTTTAACTGAAGTATTGTTTTGAATTGGGAATATTGCTTATTTTGGTTTCATACTATCTTGTTATCATGTAATTATCTGAAGTGTGATGGAGTTGGATCCGTATTACTAATATAAACATATTTTCTTAGTCACAAGTCTAAAACACTTTAGATTTACTTTATCTCAACTTTTGAGTATAATTTCTGAATTCTTTTTTTTTTTTGAGATATTCCTTCTAAGTCTTGTGTGGTTAGAATTATATATATTGCATTTTGCCGTAATTTTTTAATTATTGGTTTTATAATATAATTTTGTATTATTTATATGTTTAATATGTGTTCTTGAATATTATGTAACATCATATTTACAACAATTCAATTATTTATTTGCCTTTATTAATTAGTATTCTTTAAATTATAGATAGTTATAGATAACCTAATTTTAATTTTAATGTGTTATAAAGCACCAATTCTTTGTTTAATTTTTTATTACAATAAGTTTTTTGTAATTTTGTAATATTTACTAGTTAATAGTTTTAATATTGATTAATTTTATTAAAAGGAGATTTATTAGCTATAATTTGTAAATTGTTATGTAATGAATATATATATATATATAATTTATTAAACAATTTCACTAAAATGTAAACATATTATATACACATATTTATTTATTTATGTGTGTGTAATCAGTGTATACGGTCATTTTCCTAAATATTTTATTACGTTTTCGTGTAAAGTGACTATCTATATACTTCTTTAAAATACAATAGCTATATTGTCTTGAATTACAAAGTGGGCTAGTAGACCCACCTCCATAGCAAATAATACATAATTCGGAAATAGACATTTACTACCAATGGACCCACCTCGAATGCCGCACAGCAACAAATTCCGGAAGTAGACTTGTTAAAGCTAACTACTAGTACCATACCCACGTACGCTTTTAACACGTGAAGTATAATTGTGCTCGGAATATAAAACGTAAACCAAATAAAGAACCACCAACTTCATTTAAATTTGTTTAAATGAAATAGAATAACCTAATTCAAATGCTAACATATACCAGAAACTTTATGTTTTAAGTTCGCAGAAACAAAATTGTATTAAAAGATTATTTTCGTGGTATAATACACAAAGGGAAATTACTTTTAGTTATTAGCAGATTTGCTTACTGTAGAAATTATTTGTCTTTTTGTTCCTTAAGTCCGTTTCTACGTCATTGTATATTAAGACTTATGAATTTTGTTTCACGATATTATTTTTCTCTTATTGTTTAAGTTTAAGTAATAATATTATCAATGCTCACGACTTTTAAAAAAAATGCATATTTTAATTCATAATTTAAATAAATAATTACACAAGAGAATTAAATATTAATAATTCATTTTGTAGAATTCATAAAAAACGAAGAAAATTTCAAAGGCACGTATTTAAATTTTGAATATAGGCAATGGACTATTAACTGAGACATATTCTCTAGTATTTCATAAAAAGAAGACAGAAAACTAGAAATATTTTAAAACAACAAAATGGAGCCCATATCTTCGTCGATGCAAATAGAGAAGGGATAAATAAAATCCGTTGTTCTTTGCTCTTTTGATCTGATACTTCTTTCTGAAATAAATCAAAAGGCATTTAAATAATACTTTTAGTGATAAAATTTATATTTTTAGATAATGCCATAAGAGATTTGGTAACTTTAAAAAGTGTGTTAATGAATTTAATATGCTGTTTCACATAATTACCTATTTTCTTTTTGAATGAATTGCGAGAAACAAACGATATTAAAAATTTTTATCAATGTCAGAGGTAATCATTAATCATTTCGATAAACATATGTATTTATTGTAAATACAGGAAGGGGGGTTTATTTTGAAAACAAATTTTAATTTCAGCAATTGATAATCATGTCAAATAAATAGATTATTTTTAATCAGCAACTTTTGAACTAAATAACCATTATAAGAAAATTTGTACTGATATAAGAATTTGAAACTGTCTTATAATGAAATTTCAAATATTTATTACACTCAAAAACTTGTGGGAAAGTATCTCTTTCAATAGTTGATACTCGCATGGGAGATAAAAATTAAATATTTTCATTTACTGATCGATATTCATATAATTCTTTCATTGATTCATATAATTCTTTTGAGCTCATTCCTTAAAATAATTGTATACAAAAATTATTTCCATTTCCTTGAAAGGTTTGACGGCTAAGGACCATAGGTCATTAAACATTTTTATAATTACCTTCTGAATGTATATATATATATATATATATATATATATATATATATCACTACAAGAAGTAATCAAATAACTGCAACCATGTTTTTCGAAAGTTGTTACGTCATCATATTGGTCACAACTAATAATCAGATTATCGGAATAGATCAACTGGCATGCTAATTCAAATCGCTTGATCCTATGAAAACTTCTAGTATGTTTGAAATATTCTAGTTTCTTGGATTGATTTCAGATTCGTTTAACCTGTGCTAGCACGGAGAGTGTGTTATCCGCTGCTTTAACTTTTTGTGTTAGTCTTGCTTCCATATGTATGTGCTTCTTCGTAAATAGTGATCAGTATAAATAAAGAAATGTAAATTTTGCCGAAGTTCTGATCTTCATTCCTACTCCTTGTTAATGACTACACACACGCACACACATATATATATACCATATCTCTCTATATCTCTCTATATATATACTCTCTATATCTCTCGGCTAAAATAAGTTTAGAAACTTACTTCCTTGTTTAATGGAATTATGTGATAATTAGCCTCGCGCACTATATCATTCAATTTCAAAAACTATTGTATCATATATCTAACAGAAGTGTGACCCTAATTTAATCCTATTCTAAGTCAAAATCTATTATAAATCTTTTTCTTTTGGAGTTTGAAAAGCATGTTCTGTTTCTAAAAAAAAAAAGAAAATGCATGTTTGAAAAGCATGTTCTCTAAAGCATGTTCTGATTCAGTGGCAGCGGTAGCCTATTGGTCATGGTTTCGGATTTGTGGCCAACGGTTTTCGTTCCGTCCTAGGTTTGAGCCTTGGCCGCTAAAGACCCGCTGTGTAGCCGGGGTGATGCACGTAAAATCTGTCGAGACCCACAGTCCTCCCTTTGGCGTGATGTGAAAGTTAGGAGAGCGGGGTGCCAGCTCAGGTATCCTACTCGTCACTTGACTGTGGTTCAAAATTACGAGGTCCGTCTCCAATAGCCCTCGTTTTGCTTCTAGTGCGACGTTAATAAGAAAACTATAACTAAACTTCTAATGATTCAATTTCATTCTGATGATTATTTGGTCGGATTTTATTTCCGACTCTTATCATTGAAAAAAAATTAAATAAATAACTCTTGGAGATACAATATAGATGTGTATTAGTTTACTCCTTCGTAAATTAAACTGTATCAAGAACTATTTTAATTTCAGAAAAAAAAGTTGCCAACTCGTATATTAATTCTATAAATATTTCTACGCCGTTCATTTAAAACTCGATAGTTTGAATACAAAAATTGCTTGCAAACTTAATCATTTTTCTGTAAATTAAATCTTTGAAATATAATTGATTAACATTTTTATGTTGTACGAATCTTCCAAATTATATGGAGTAATAACTAATAACACTGCTAGAAGTAATAAATTATCTTTAAAACTGTTACTACTGCACATGTAAAGGAAACTCTTACCATTCATTTTAAAACTGCTGTTAACGATTTACTATGTTCTATTGGAACACCCAGATTCTAGTATTTTTCATACCTATATTCATTCTGGGCGTAAATGCTATACATAGTTTTTATGTTTATCATTAACGAGGACATTGCCCTTTTTCAGAGGCTCCGGATAACTAGGATTTGTGGATAACATATATTTCACGATTATATTACTTAAATTTCTAGTATTAAGGGCTTTTTTTCACCCAAAATTAACATATATGAACAATATAGAGACATTAGAAAAAACACATGTTCTAAAAGCGGAAAAAACTCTATTATTGTAATATTATCACCAGTTAAAAATTATTAAATTTAATGCGTGTGGTAAAGAAACTCTAATTTATATAAACATTAAACTGCTTCACAGTTCAAGAAAAGAGGTGCTAAAAATAACAAACGAATGTTTTGATTAGTTCCCATTATAAAAAAACAATAAAACTTTTTTAATAAGCTACATAAATTATTTTAGTAAAATTATGTTTCTTTCAATTTTAACCATATGGAAAACGTTATAATTTGTTTTGTTGAAGAAATCTCTTCATATATTATTATATAAACATAAATGTAAAACCATTTTTAAGAGATAGAAATTCGGGAGTTGTAGGTAATGATTTCTCATCTACATCTATGACTTGGGGTTTATTTTTGATATATAGAATCTCCTCTAAACATGAAAGATAAAACATTCTTCTTCATATACATTGTGGTTTCAAAAAAAATCTCTTTGAAACAAGTTCTCATGAAAGCTTCGATTAAAAATAGAGTAATCAAAACTGGAAAGACTTGGTTTGAAGAATCAATTTCGCCTAAGGTCAAGGAACTAGTTGATAGTAAATAATAAGTTTGACAGCATCATAAACAGCCTTAAATAACAAGATTGTTACACGTTAAATTTAAAAGAACTTGAAAGCCACAACAAGGAATGCTTTCAAAATTTGAAGAGTTAGTTATCAGTTCTTTATAATCTTATAGTGACTTAAAAATTCACAAATTCCATTTCCAATAGCTCTCAATATGAAGCTCAGGTGCAAAATTTCAGCAGTAAATTGATCATTTTAAATAATTCATGAAATAAAAAACTCTTTTCTTGAAAATTATTTGTGCAACAACCAAAACATTCATAGTTGGTTTCTCACTGCAGGAGCGTAAATTCTCGAACGCCGTAAAACATACCTGAACCAAGTATTTAAGATATTGGCTTATGCCCAAAAAAGCAAATACTAATACCATAACATATCAAATGAAACGTATACAAAAATATTTTCTTCATTATGTATACAGAAAGTAATACTTCACGCACGACTTTTTAAAAAATTCGACAGAAACACTAATAGAATAATTTATTTTAACAAATATTCCAACTTGTAACAATATTAAGAAATCTGGCATTAAGGAAATTCTTCAGCTTCTCAAAACAAAATAAATAAGTTTATCTGTGATAAAAAGTGTCGTACATTGTACAATTTTTATGATAATTCTATGGCATATTTAAATCTGTAAGCAATACAGTATGTGCATCTTTTTTTTAATTCCTCTCAACTCGATATTCTCTCAAAGCTAATTGAACAGTTCTGTTCATTATTTAATGTATCAAGTAGTGTCATAGAGCAATTTTGGAAAATGGGCGAAATCAATCACATTTAAGGAAACTTGAAAACAAATTTTGGTCAAACTCAAATTGGTTTTAGCAAATTAATATGCATATTATATATATAAAATGTTTTTAAACATTTTATATATATAATATGCATATTAATAATATACATTTTATATATATAATATGCCCCTTCGAACTATAGAGAAGTGATGGCTTTCATAAAATAATTTGATTTTTCAAATCTTTCCTTGGGCATTAATATTATTCCATTATCAATGATCCAAACAGATTTTCACATGATTCTGATAAAGCGAACATATATAATGTAAAATATCACAGTCTAACTTCCACAATAAAAAAAGATTATGTACTTCTTACAGTAATTAAAAAGATTAAATAAGCGCTAAAAATTCTTCAACTGTGAAAAGAAAAAATTCATTCATAGAGAATTTCACACAAAATGAAATTCACAGTATGAAATAAATTTAAATAGTTTCCTTTATCCATTTTTTTCCTTTAATATTGATGGTAGAAATTTAAGAAAACTAGTCAGAATTAAAAAAAAGAAGCTTTAAAACAAAAGCTGCCGCATTGCAATATTCAGGTCAAGGAAATAATTTTGATTTAGTCTTCTAATTCTAATTTAGAATAAATCCTGAATTAAAAAGAAAAAGGAAAAAAAAGTTTAAAGAAAAATTAAAAAGAAAAAAAAAAGTAACAGAGTGAGGGAGAGTGATTTGATAAAAGTCTTCCGGTATTGGGTAATTATTCCTGCTTGATAGTAGAACATCTAACTTACATAACAATGGTCACACAGAATACCTTTAAAAAAAACAGGTTCTTCTCCAGATTGATAAATTAATCTAGTTAGAAGAGGCATGCCAAATATGCAATTATATTTCGAAATAATTAGCAATAAACTATTATCAATAAATTTTCACTAATATTATTCCTTAAAAATGCAAATTAAAATCAGAGGCACTAAAGATAATTTGATACATTGTTTTTATGTTTTTCGATATATATATATTATAAACTAATGAAATCTTCTGACATAATTCTCAGATTATTTTACATAAGTCTTCTAGCAATGAACACTGACTGCATTAATTAACCATTGAAGATTGAAAATAAAACTGAAGATATTGATGAAAAAATAAAATCCATTTATTTTTCAATGTTTCTGAGTAGGTAATACTCTACGTTTGAATGTATCAACATTTACTTTCGACACCAAAGGAAAAACTAAGTTGAATTCATGCCTTACAATCAAAGGAATCTAGCATTACTGTGTAAATAAGATACAAACGATTCATTAGAACCTATCTTTATAGAGCTGTATCATGTCTAAAAATACTACTTTGACCCTCAGAAACATTCATATGTTATCTTTTCTCTTTATTTTTTGATGATATTTTATATACATCTATTTTGATTCTTCGAAAAATTTCTAAGCTTAAATATGCTGTAATACAATATTTGTACCTTTTACATGTCAAGAACAAAGATAAAATTTTAGGAATTAGAACAATTACTAGGAAGTGTTTTAGAATAGACTGCTTCAATAATAAAATTATATCAAAACTCTTTTTACTCACATCCTATTTTCAAATTAATAGAGTTCTGACATTACAATAAACTTTAGAATAAAGTATAATTAATCAGAAACATATTTATTTCCTACCCTTTTTTAAATGATTTAATTTTAACTGAAGAAATAGGGGGAAAGTGTAGGTTTGAAGAGGTGAACATTTTTTAAAATTCACTCTGAATTAAAGAATTATTAATGCCTCGTATATCAATCAATATATTTCAGTTTGAGAAATACGCTTTCATTAACTTAACATAAAAACCTTTTTATATAAGTAATAAAGTAAAATATTTTTAAGACTTAAAAATAATAAAGGTTTGTTTTATGTTCCTAAAATTTGGAAGAGTAGCGTCGCATTAGAGATCATATCACAGTTTCCTATATGAGAGATTTTACAGTTTAAACGCATATCATAAAAGTTAAATACATATTTTGATACAAATAAATTCATATAATTACAAATACCATATATTTTAAATAGATTTAATTAAATCTATTTAAAATATATAGTTCTAAATCTATTTAAATAAATCTTAAAAGTTATTAAATTATTATCAAAAATTAAAATTAAACATTTTTTAACTTAATCAATTTATTAATTATACTAAAATTATAAACTTATTAAAATATTTTAATTTGATAACTTTCTAATATGCTATAAAGAAAAGCAGATTTCAAAAAAAGTCAATAAAAATTTAAAGAAATTGTAAAACAAAATTTTACTGAAAAGGAAACAAATATTTATTATTATATTACCTTTAAATTATAATGAAAACGATTAATTCTTTACTTAAACTAATAAAACTATGGCATCGAATAAAATAATAATTGATTTTAAGCATACTGATAGGTAATTATTCGATGAATTTTAATGTCTATATAGACAGCTTAAAATGTTACATAGAAGTAAATGAAAAAAAAAAGCTAACAGTGAACATAACTTTTCAAAACTAAAAATAGTCAAAAGATAATTCATTTCATTTTCAAATGTAATATGATAAATTAATTTTATTTTTTGATTTCTAATTTTGATTCTCAAACATTATATTGAAATAATTTAAATCATGATTTAGTTCACTTTTTTGTTGAAGTATCTTGTAGATTTTATCCGAGTTTTCTTTAAAAACAATTTTTTTCCTGATTTATATTTTTGATGTGAGTTTTCTTAACGTGTAAAAAATATACCAGTTTTTAATGACTTTATTATTAGAGAAAAGAAAGGTACATTATACAAGTATGATATTGAAGAATAATATTCAAAATATAGATATACACTCATAGAAATTAACTTTAAGCAATTGGTATCTATAAAACAGTACCATTCATCAGATGAAACAGGAAACAGTTAATTAAAATAGCATTATCAATTATTCGGTGGTTGTAAGTAAAACAAAAAAAATCTATAAAAACATAACTAACTATATTATTTTTGGTTAAGAAAATCAATTGATTCGAATCAAGCATTTAATTTTAGCTCTTGTTTTATAGCCAAATCATATTGAAATTTATGTAAAATATCAAGAAGGGTATATATTAAAAGTTTGTGTCAAAAAAACAAAATATTCTTTATTTTATGAAATATATAATTTATTTGACCATATTTTACGACAAATATTTCCATCCATATCTATTACTCAATTTTTCTTAAGAAGCACACATTGAGGATTCAGTTCAAATTCAATATTCCCAATAAAGGGAACTAAAATCCTGTATATAAAATTCCTATTCATATATAAAATTCTCATAACTAATAACTTTTGTTCATATATTTTCCAATACGTTTAAAACAAGGGATCCATCTATGCAAAAAATATTTTTATTGATAATTCTTACAGAGTAGACTTATTCTTTAATTTCTTTTTGAAAAAAAGAATATCCAAAAATGTAAGAAAATTTAGAACCACATTTCTTTTTAGTGTTTTTTGCAATTACAGTTTTTATTTTTTTAGCAAAATTGATCCATTTGTTCTCTCTCTCTCTGTATATATATATATATATATATATATATATATATATATATAATATTCAGCTCTCCCAATTATTTCTTTAAAAGTATTAGGTCAAATTTTTGTTTTAACTTTGATAATATTTATCACAAGGAAACAAAAACTGTAAAAGAGTAAGAGTGTAGTGGAATTTAAAGTTTTTTCATATGATTCTATTATTATCGTTGAATTGCTTAGAAGTTTTTCTGAGTCCTCTTTCAACACTGAATGAATTTCCTTTAAAATAAGTAATTCATATATATAAAAAAAAACACCGAATGACTTTTATTTTTAAAACAAACTCTTATAGAGCAATAATATGCTCTTCAAAAATGTTTAGTTTGAAAATTGAGTTCTTTTATCTTAACTTTATTAAAATTTAAAAGTTTTTATCAATAAAATCCGATATATTGAACAAACTAACCTTTAAAACTCTCTACATTAGTTAGATAATTTTATTTTTAAATTTGATATATGCCAATGGAAGAAAGGGGGGAAATATTTAAACTTGCTGTAAGTAACTAAAATGTTATAAGGCATTGCAAAGTTTTATTCAGACTTGCATATGAAACGAAAATTACAAATCTACACACACAGTAAGAGTTTAACTGCTTGAGACAAAGTTAGCAATATTATTCGTGTTGTATATTTTTAAATGCCCGGTATAAATATAACAGTATTAGAAGGAAAAAAACCGAACACTATGAAGGAAATTTCACGATAATTTAAATATAATATAAATTAAAGGAAGAAACTAAATGTAAATAAAACTCAATTTTTATTTCTTTCTTCTTTATATAACAAAACTATTACCCTGATAACTTTACTTTATTTAGTAATCAGTATAAATAAAGCAGATATATTTTACTGTAGTCTCCGTCCACCTCCTGTACTTCGCGGCAGAAACCTAGACATGCTTCCGCTACACATCTAACTGCTAATTTCGATAGCGTGTTTATGTAGTGGAATCATTCGGCATTTCTAACTTGATCGCATGTTTCTAAGAAACCTCCCTTCGTGAGAACGGAACGGATGTTCATGCCAAATGCGAAAATGATTTCGTTCTACAAGTAAAAGGATTCTCAGTTCTTTTAAGACTTGAGTGAGCTAAAACTTAAAAATGATCCATGCAATAAATCCATCAGTTAATGCGGTTTCCTCTTTAAGTAGGACCATTTTTAGCTTTATTTAAAGGAAAATAAAATGGCTAGGATATAGCTATATATTTCTGGGTTGTTTTATATTTTGATTGGTATATTATTTTCATGAGACTTGGGAAGAAAAAACGTTTTAAGAAATTCAAGAAAATTATTTCTACATTTTCGTACAGAACAGTTTTTGTCAACATTTTTTTGCCCATCGACCATTAAAATTTGTGAAAAAACTTAGCGGACCAGTATTTTTTTAACAATCAAACTTTAATAGGTATTAAAAAACTACTACATAAGTTAATAGTAGCTTTTTTATTATCACTTACAATAACGTAATGTAGCTTTTTTATCATCACTTACAATAATTTGAATGTAAAGATAAGTAATTATTGTTATTAATGTATATAAGTAAATAAACCTTTGAGAAAAACCACAGAAAATTAGAAATAATAATCACAAAACCATTGCATATAGAAACAAAATTTAAAAAAAAAAGCAGTCCTCTGATTATATCTAAATTAAATATCTATAATTTTTATTTATTTGGTATATAATGCTAATAAGATTACTACTGCTGCTCTTCTGCACTTAACGTTTCAATTTTGGGTTCTAAATCATCCAAGCTAAGTTGGAGAGATGAAACAGCCAAAAGCCTACTTCTAAATTCAATTATTACTTTCGTCATAGATGAAAATCCGGTTTTACATTACTGTTTTGTTGTAACATTTTCAGTGCTTTCTTGTATGAGGATGGATATTATTTTTTCATGTTGATACAAAATTTATCTATAGGCATTTTTGAAAAACTAGTTTTTTAGCATAATATCTGAATTAATTTCAAGGAGGGACTCATATTTTCTGTTACTTAAATTTTATTTACAACAGTTATGTGTTTTTAAAGGTTTTGTTATTCACAAATTCTTTTCACACGTAATATTTCTGATGGGAAACATCTCTAACGAAACTCTTACTTAAGACTGTAAGTGCTGACTAATGATTATATTTAATTTTGATAAGCTTAAAAGTTGCTTCAAATTAACAAAATCAAAATAATTGTTAAATATATCAATATTATTATTATTGTATACTTTATTAAGCCTTCATTTTTTTTCTTAAGCCATTTGATTCACTAAATAAATTAAACACGTTTATTCCAGATCCTTGTAAACTCAAATTGAAATAATTTATTATAAATATATATCTCCCTTAAATATGGCAATTTTTCAAAACCATTCTTCTTCAGACAAATAGGAATTCTTAAAGAATTATTTTTCTCTATTAAAAATATTTCTACTTCCATCCCTAAATCAAAGAACCTACTTAAAACCTGCTTCATGGCAAATTATACATATCGGGCGTACATCTTCGTCCGTTGACAAACTCACATTTTAAATTATCATGGTTGTAGCGTTTGTAGCGTTGTAACGTTATCATGGTTGTAAGTCTTTTTTTCTTCTTATTTTTTCCCTTGGGCAAACCTAAATTCTGTTCCGCAGTCAGTTTTTGAGGCTTTGAACTAGTATTCAAAAATTCAATAGTGTGATTGGTTTATGGTTTATGTTACTAAGGGTTAAAAAATAATTTTTTCTATAAGAGCCTAAATAGATGTTAAAAATTATTTATAAGCTTACTTCTATATTTCCTCGAAAAGGTTAAACATATTGTAATGAATGTCTAGAAATAAATGACATCATACCACTGCGAGGCATAAAGTGACAAATGTGAGTACACTTCTATGTTACCAATCCTCAAAGACAAAATTATAAATTGTAGGTGCTAGAATTGTAGCATTAACGTAAAAACATATCGTACGAAAGTTTCATTATTATTTTTTAATAAGAAATATTTTTTTTTAATAGGAACAAGTAAAAACTTCCGAGAACCGGTCAAATTTTTCCGCGTAACTTCACTGGTCTGCCGGAGCAGTGATTGATAATCCCAGTATAGAGCATTACAAAATTAAAGGGTTTCAAAACTTATATTTAAAGGAAAATGTAATAAAAAATGACTAGGAATGTTCATTATTTAAAAAAGTAAATTTCTATTTATAAAAAATTTCCCATTTACAAAATATAAATTTAAGGAAATGTATGTAATTCAAAATAATAACTAGAAATTATATATATTGTGAAATATATCGGTTTATATATATATATATATATATATATATATATATATAGATAGATAGATAGATATATGTGTGTGTGTGCGCTCGCGCGTATAATTTTCATTAAAGATACACCACAATATATTATATATTTGGTGATTTTATTAGAAAGTAAAAGCTTATCTCTGGCTATTACTAGTAGCTATCTAGTTGTTAACTATTACGAAAGATACTAAACCAAAATATCACTAAAATTAAGCTACAATAACTCTTTGGTTAATCTTGAAGATATTGGAGCAGACCCCCACTGGATTACTGGAAAATCAGTAACGCATTCAAACATCTAAAGCTATGTATTATTGAATAAAATTTAATACAGTACACAGAAATAAAGTATTACACACATGAAATAACAAAAATTGTAAAAAATGTATTGTATTGTACTGATAGCCTATACTATTTTATAGAAGTATCAGACATAAAATAACTTCTGAAAGGCTTCCCTGCCTGAGTAAAAATACTGGATTAATGGAAGGACCGGAAAGATGAAGTTCTAGATCTACTCTAGATCTACTGTTTTACATAGGATTAACAAAAATCTAAAGGGCATTAACATGAGATTGAGATTAAGCTATTTAAGTTGTATAAAACTCCGCAAACTTTGTAATATTTGGATGGTTCTAGAAATGGTATTTAGAAATTAATAATTTTAAGCTTTGTGCCATTAGTTTTTTTTAAAAAAACCACCTTTCAGCTTTAACTTGTCGCTTATTTTTTTAAGTTGAAAACTTTCTTTAAATGTATGGCTGGAGTTTTACACATCAAATGAAATAGTTTTAGAATGTAGTTTTTTAAAAATGGCAAAGTTTAATTACATACATAAGTAAGATTTTAAAGTAGGCTTTGGATTCTTGCAACTTTAAAATTTTTTCTCAAAAACAGTAATTTTAGAGTTTTAAGCCAATAAGATTAAGACCAATATAACAACCGAATGAAAAGTAAATATGATTATTTACTAGAAAATTAGTTTATAAGAAATATTCTGAATCATCTGCTGTTTTCAGAGATGAGTGTATTGAATTTAGAGTTATCAATATAAATTTTTCAAAATCAAAATATTATAATTAGCATTAATTTTTTTTGAAAGCTAATGAATCTGAAAAAATAATGCAATTGTTGATCATGTTACAGAGCATTAAATAATTGAACATTATCTTAAAAATGATTCAGTGAAAAATGATTCAGTGTTTCTCCATTTTTTAAGAATATGTATACAACTTTGATCGTTAGTACATAATAAAGTACTACCACATGTAGATTTTGCAATAAAATCAGAATAGGTAAGTTTAAAGTTTAAGTTTAATTTAACAAAAAAAATGATTTTTTAAAGGAAAAAATATTTAATTTTTTTTATATATATTTATTACAAATTGTACTTGTTTGCAAAATGTGTCTTATTGAATCATAAAACTTAATCGCTTTAATGAAAACACACGTGATAAAAAAATATATCTTTAAGGAATTCAACAGTGAAATGTGTAAAGGTATTCAAAAGTAATTATAAAAAAGTCATTTTTGATGATATTCATAATATATATCAAAGCTGGAAAAGCTATCTGTAATAACAAAAATTGTCTTTTTTTATTTTATTTTAATGCCTATGACTTTAAAAATTGATCAAAAATTACACAAGCTCATTTTTTATGTATTAAACAGAAACTTCATATAAAACAGCGATATATTTTAAATATCTACTTAAAAAATCAATATTTTGGAATAAAGCCTTTAAAGTAAACATACTTTATACTCTTAAAAATATAGAAAATGCAACTATTTAGGTTCAAATTTTCTTGACTTTTAAAATTATTAAATAAGTTTATTTTTGAAACTTTAATTTGAAACAATTCAAATTTTTGGACTGTTTGGTAGCTCAAATCTTTTAATTATATGGAAAATGTATAAATCAAATTCAAAATCTTCACTGTTCAATTTTGTATTCCAATTTTCAATTTTAATGTGATCAATAACAAAAGTTATACATTGTTTCATAAAACAGTTTCACTGTAATATTTGTATGCATTTCAAATATGGTAAACATTTCTTGACATATGAATAATATAAGATATTAAATACAAGAAATAAATCCTATATTTAAGATCTAAATTTCTTCAAACTATTTAAAGTAACGTTGCATTAAATAAGAACAACGCATTTTTTTTAATACTTATCCTAAGAAATTATTTTTCTTTAATTTTGATCCTTGTGTCTTAATCTGATTGTTTTGATAAATTAAGATCACACTTAAGATAAATTAATTCCTCTTGACTTAGCAACTGGAAATGTTTCTTCGATTTCGTGTATTTTTCTCCGAGACTTTTTCGATCGATTTAATTATTATTCCATCACTCGAAGTTCTGTTTTCAAATTTATATAGAAACATAAATTTTTAATTTGTGACGCACAGACCGCAGAATAGAAGGAATATTATAATATTGTGAGCAAAGTTTCTTATTTCCTAATTCCTGATTCAGGGTATTTTAACAAGATGCAAACCATATTGTATTCAATTACATTTCGGTTTCCTTCAAATCATTGATATAATAGTGTTCATTTGATGAGTATTTCCCCTCGAGATATTTAACCATTTTATGCATGAGTTACGCAGACAAAAAGTTGATTAAGCTTTGCCTTGATATCTAGTTTAATAACTATAAAAATTATTACTCTTAATTAAAGAATGGTACTTATTTTGTCTGTAGTAAATTTTACATTTAAGCATAACAATAGTATTAGGAATGAAGATATATTAAAATATTCCGAACTTGTTAAAATAATCATATTAATTTTGCAAAGAAAAAGACAAATGTAATAGTTTTAAGTTGAATTAAATGTTTGCTGTACAGAAGAAGGCAAGTAGACCAAATGACAGATACCTTATAAACTTACAGCTTAGTAACCAAATAATAATGAAATAAATAGATGAAAGTAAAATTCAGTAACAATAAAGCATCAATTTTAGATTCTTACATATAGTATATACATTAGAGGATTAAATAAAGTAATCAGTCTTCGATATGTGATTCCAATCACATGCAATTATGGAAAAATTATCACTTTAAGAAATAACTCGAGAGAAATATTTGATTTTACTATCAAATCAGCTGCATTAATGCACACAAATTATTAAATATCATTAACGAAACAAAACCGTATACATAACAGTGTAATCAACAAAATGTGCAATTCAGTATTGTTCACAAGATATATTCAATAAAATAATTATTTTTCAGTGAAAAAGCATCATTGAAGAAAACAATAGTTGATAACTTTCTAAATATACCAATGATAAAGTGTTCTTATAGTAGAATAAAATTCTAGAATTATTCAAAGATGTCATTCACACTCAAAATGAGGAATAAAAGCATGTAGATATAAGTACAAGTTTCTTGTTCAAACGTTGATTAAAATACTTATAAAATAATGTCGTAATACTAAAATAAATGCAACAAAAACCAAAACTGAAAAACAAATAGATTCGAGAAATAAATTTATTTCTCAAGCATGATATTTCATATGTCTTAATATTTAAGGAAAAGAGGCAAAGAAAGAAATGGATGCTTTCATTTCTCTTTCTATAGCATAATGTTTTCTAATTTATCCTCTCGAGCAATATTCACAGACGCTTAATTTTTCTTTTATAGATTATTTTAAAGCAAAGCTTAAAAATTTATAAAAGATTAAAAAATTTTCTTATTTTTACATTCTTATTTAACCTATTTGTATAATTTTTTCCAACTAAATATATTACTTTTTCATTTATATTTTACAGTTAATGTAATATTTTTTCGTATTTACTTAGTTCAAATAAGAAAAAAGGCATAACATCAATAATAAAATAGCTATTTCTTCTTTATAGAAAAAAAATATTCCCATCCTGAATTGAACCATCGCAAATGTTTTTATTTTCTTATTTATTTGCTATACGTAAAATTAATGGGCTTGTTTACAAGGGTTTTTGACATTTTTCTATTTTCAGGCTCTACATTTCGTATATCTTCTTTTATAGACCTTTTTTCATACACACAAGTATAAAATAAGAAATACACATATGACATATAAATAAAAATATATATTCTATCAAAACTTTTTTTTCATACTAAAATCGATAATAATAAAATCCTGAAGAAAAAAAAAGAACATTCTAATTAGGAAAAGGCAATATATATATTCATTATCTCATTATATAATAATAAGACATTAATATTTTAACTTACAAAAATCAGTAATATTTTTAAAATATGGAATATTTTAAGTTCAATTTTATTATTAAAAGTAATTTCAACACTGTTGTTTATCCAGAACAAGACTATTACAAGCTTCAGTAGAGTGTTCTTAACGGTAAATAAAGCTAATTATAATCTAATTAATTGTTAACTTTTTAATAAAAAAAAATTAATAATTGAAAAATAATTATCAATAGTTAATTAAGAATAACGAGTTAATACTTTTCTTATAATAAATTAAAATAACGAATCAATTTCTAAATACCAAGTTAAATCGTAGGTTCCCAGAAACCTTCCTCTGTCAATCCTGTAATTTATGAATATTTATACTTGAAATTAGTTCTTAAAGAAGATAGTTTGTCGATACAAACATACCAAGATGTGTTACTTACCAAGTTAACTTTCTTGTACAGACATTTCAAAGACTTTATCAGTTCTTTCTAACTTTCTTGAAAATAATAGCACATAAAACCATTTGTTTCATTGTAAGACCTCATTTTATGAAAAAATCATATTTCATAATCGTATTTCATCATCAGCAGTATAAAAAAACAATTTTTGAAACTTTACAATTAGCATGACTTTTATAGTAAGATCAATGAATTAGATTATTTAACTAAACACACTTTATGGTACAAATGCTAGGAACTAACGTTTTTAAATGCTCTATTTACAAAATTAAGAAAATTATTTAGCATGTTTTTCAGTAATTAAAAGGTGTTGTTTTAATTCAACTTTATTTAAGTTGACATTAAGACGGTTTTTTTTAATACACGAACCATTTTAATAGCCATGTGAATATTGTGTACCACTTCAGTGAACTCATAATTATGCTTATTTGCTAAAAATTACTCATGAATACATAAAATAAAAGCATGAAGGAATCCAGGTGGCTGTATAGTGAAAATGATTAACTCTCACATAATAAAAAAAATACAATAACATGAATTTTTCTGTCTTAGTACATATTAAATTATAATACATAAAGAAAGAAAAAATATCCTAAATATTAATGAATAAATTCATTTAATATATGTTATAAGTATGAGGTAAAGATTCCGCATTCTCTTGTAGGCATGTCAGCGTAATCCTAGTTGCTTATCTTAAATTAAACAATGCTATGTTGTATTTTTGATTACTCACCCACAGATTTAACTAACACTACTGTAATTTAATGCATACACATATATTAAGAAGCCCTATATACTTTTAGAGACAATATACGCGGGGGCATCGTAAAGTTTTAATTCTTGCTAAAACTATTCGAGATAGAAACCTAATTTTTATTTATTATTTTTAAAACTTCTCTTATATATATATGTGTATCTCTCTCTCTCTCTCTCTCTCTCTCTCTCTCTCTCTCTCTCTCTCT
>BMAW01110486.1:457736-498414 GCA_019974015.1 Nephila pilipes | reverse complement strand
ATATATATATTTATATGTTATTACATATCCCATTATTATTATAGCATATCCCATTACATACATATTATTATCCACATATATATTATATTATTGCTATTGTTGGTTGGTTGCTACATATATATAGTTGAAGAACCATACAAGGCTATCCATTACATATTAAGTTGTTATATCCACACATATACATATGTATATTAGAAAGAAAGTTATATTGTTGAAAGACAGCAGTTAGTTGGTTAGTATACATATATGCATACATATATTATCCATATATATACATATAGTTATGTTGGAGTCCTCATTACATATACATATTAACTATTATGTTATTATTACATATTGGTCCACATATATAAGTATATATCATATTATATGTTAATTCATACTATATATCATATATCCATTATTATATTGATTTTTTTTTCAAATATAAAATATATACAGATAGATTAAAATTGACCCTGGAACCTTAGTCTTTGAGGAAAAGAAATAGTAAGGTGCATTAGTCTTAAATGCTTCGAGATAGATTTCTCAAAATATTTTGTATTTAAAATAATTTTAATTCAATACTTATATTTAGGTAGGATTACTCATAAATACACTGTATTTAAGATTTAATCCAAAGAATATTTTTACTAGGTAGGACAACTTTGAAAATGGAGTCAATCTTTGTTGAGTCCGTACATTATAAATGAATAAATTGACTCGTAATATAAATTTGGCATTGTTATGCATAAGAAGTCTTAGACGAAATTTTTTTCATTCAAATTGCGATTAATACAGTTATGAGGAAAAGGATGCGTAAACATTCTCATTCTACAAAATTATTATTACAAGAATGATAAATGAAAAATTAGATCAATTTGTTTATGTTAATATCTTTTGAAGTTTTCCTTCTAAATATTCTAAAAGATATTGTTGACTTTCCATAAATATATATCAGACTACAAAAACACAATGTTAAAGCTATAGACAACCTGCAGATGACCTTATTGCTAATAATAAGGCAATTGCAAGTTGATAGAATAGTAAAACCAAAGTATCTTTAAGAAAAACAGGACTTCTTTTCTCTTTGATAATCACCTTTTGTGGTAAAATCTCTCGATTCATCTTTGTAATTAAGATGCTTTCTATATTGAAAATTTGCAGTATTAAACAAGTAAAGCGAAAAGAAAAGAACAATTTTAGAAACAGATGGTATTTGTGTATAAGAAAAATATTGACACATTTAAATTTGTACCCCAGAACAACTCACTAACGTCAGAAAAGCTTCAACATTATATTGCATGATATTCAATTACTAGTCGACATGATAATCTAAAAGAAGCTAAATCAGGAATCTATTTTAAATAAACTATTAAAATAACAGGTGAAATCAATAAGATTATATACAAAGAGTAGCAGTGATGAAATTCAATTGTCGTTCATAACAAAAAGTAAATGCTAATAAAGTAATTTTGGACTTTGTAATACAAAATATTTTGAAATCACACAGTAAACACTTACATTCGATAGTCTAAAAAACTAGAGAGCTTTACTGTATACGTTTTAAATTTATAAGAAAACTTATAATGTCTTAAAAGTTTTTTTCTTTTTCATTTTTTGTAAGGAATAAGAACAAAGGATTTATTTAACTCTCTAGGATGTACTGCAATTTATAATTAAATAAAAGCTAAATATATGCATATGTATAAATATAGTAATAGTTTATCAGATCTATTAAATAAGAAGTAATTAGGGTGAATTAGGTACACGCTGAAGAAAATAAATTACTAGATTTTGTGAAAACTCGAGAAATGGCTGAAATCATCAGGATGAAAGCACGAAATCTAATGAACTTCATCGAATGTCTATCAATATGGAAATTTTTATTACTGTGCGACAATGTCATATATATTAGAATATCTATAAAAATTGTGCTATAATTTTACGACACACCTAAACTGTTATTTTACAATAAATATTCCTATTTCTCAATAAACATTTTTCTCATATGTATGTTTTTTATACAAAGAATCTCCTCACAACAACAGAAAAGCAAAAATGCATCTGATATTACTTTATACACATTATTCAAATCTATTCTGACTTATTTCATCTTCGTGCCATATCTTCAGAATGCATAATTTCAGTGAGTTGGACACACAACTCACACCATCACACACTTATGAAGAAGCGACTCCATATGTAATCAATATGACAAGCAATTTGCCATGATAGTGGGCGCTAACAGGAAGTGTCCTCACTTTTTCATGGAGCTATCAGCAGACTCGGATAAAATCCCGGGAAAAATGACTGAACATTTGTCGAGAAACAACATGGACACTCTGATTGTCAAAGATACATATCACTGATTTAGGTCACATAATCTCAAACTGATCGATTGTCTGAATGGAAACTCTTGCTAGAACTATTGTAGGAAACGTAATGACATATTTTAAGATACCTTCGAAATCGTTATTATCCTTTTGGATTGATCACGCTCAGGATTTCAAGATAAAATAAGTTTCAGACAGATTTTTTTCCTGTTTTTCCGGCAATCATGAGTAGTAGAAAAGTGTTTGACATCACTTTTCAGTGAAGTAGAGGTAATGTCGTTTGAGCTGATTTGGGGCAGTGGGATAGTTGAAGGTAATAGTCTTTTATCTGCGATGATATCTTTCTGTTTTCAAAAAAGATATTAAGCGATATAATTGATTAATATTAAAGGATAGAACTTCACCGATTTAGTTAAATGAATCGAAATAGCAATGAAAGGGTCCATGTTATGCTACAAATATTAAATTTGGTATTTATTAAACCTTTTTAATATCCGAAAGAGCAAGTTTTAAAGTTTCTAGTGTAAAAGTTTCTAAAGTAACAGTATACTTTCAGATAATGTTTTGATACATTTGACGCCTTTTTTATAAACATCAAACAGGTAGATATTTGGTGAAATTTTTAAAATTTAATTTTAAACGATATAGAACGAAAATTGTGGAAAAAATTGCTAAACTTAAATTTTACATCTCAAAAAACACTAATGACCTTTAACAGACAGAGATAACATTACACACAAAAAATCATTGACAATCTCATCCTTATAAATATAAACATGAAAATAATTTTTAATTTTTAGATATAGGCTTTAAAATTTTGTCAGTTTGAAAAAGAAATTTTACAAAAAATTCAGGGGAAAAATTAACTTCCTACAAAAATATTTGAAAATATAAAAAATATGTGTATATTAAAAAAATTTTGAAACTTTTGTAGTAAATGTATTTTTTATACCGTTAAAACTAATTCCTGAAGAACCAGTCCTAAATACCGAAGAAAGTCCATGAGAATAAGTATTCTTTCTGCAATATATTTTACGTCTTTCTATTACTTCATCAAGAAAATTATGAATAAGTTTTAAACTGAATTTACATAGTTAAGAAAGATCTAAATAATAAATATTTTCATGTACAATAATTGAAAAACAAAACCGTGCATTTTAGAAAAACGCTTGTTGCAACTCAAATATATAAATGTTAATTGATGAAACTGAATTTTTCTTATCTCTCGAAGCTTCAAATTCGCTTGAAAATTGACAGTCTAAATTTAAAAACACACAGTAATAATGAGTTAAATTCAAAGGTTTTATATCCAAGTAAAACTTAATTGAATACACTTACCTAATGCAATCGTTCTTTAATGTAAATAAAAGCAATAAAATGCGTATTCATGTGGTAGAATAGGAGTTAAAAAAACTGCAAAACATGATTTTAATATTTAAAAGCTTGGTGTAACTCTCATGGTGTGAAATTTGCATGCTTTTTTTTTTATTTCTTGAAGAATACTAACGATGAATGAACTCACGTTTAGCGGTTGCCTTATTATTAAATGTACTGCTCTGATAGGTACCACACAGCTAGCTTCCGATTACCCCAAATAAAGAAAAGAAAATGTGCAGGAGCACGTAACTGAACGTAGTACTCTATATATATATGGGGGGGTGTAAATTTTATATTCAAAAATTTATATTAATGAATCTATAGAAATTTAATTTTAAATTTTTGGTATTATTGAAATTTCATAGTATAATTTTTTAAATAATCAAATTTGGTGTGATAAATATTTTTAGTAATTAACTTTGGTTTTGTAAAGCCAGTCAATTAATCAATGTTGTTAGATGGTTAAAACATTGAAATATTGTATCGTTTTGGAAAGGAATTATGCGCATCAAATTGCTTTTGAAGGTAAAAGTAGTAGCTGTTTTATTTACGAGTAAAAAAGTTTCTTGAATGTGATTATATGATATGGTTATTTTTAATGTTAACATTTATTCACTTAGATTTAAATGTATTTGTTTCCTTGCTTTCTTTCTTCTAATGTTGAATTACTGTTTGTTTATGGAATTTTGATTATCCTTTTCCTTTATAATATCCTTAACGATAATGTAATTACTGAAGTTATGATGGTTGGACCGGTGGAACTAATTTAAACACACTTTTCTCTATCTAAAATCAGGGACAGAATTAATTATACATTATCTTCATTTTTCTTATTTCCTTAAATTTTCTCTTGAGATTTTCTTTTTTTTTTCATTTTTTTTTTTTTTTTTTGGTTAACTGTGTTTATTTAACTTGGCTGCAATTTTTGATTAACTGTTTATTTTTGTTTTAAATTAAAAATATTGCTTATAATATGTGTTCATGAATTCTTTCACATTGTATTTAAATACATTTATGTCTCTGTTACACTACAATTTTTTAAGTTTTAAATTAAGAAGAATTTTATAATTAATTGTTTTGGTTATTTTCATATTTTACTGATTTTTTTAAATTAATTTTGCAGTATCAGCACTTTTAAGTTCTAATAAATTTATTTAAACTTAGGTTTCAATGGTTTATAATTTTTAAATTTTAGTGTGATTTTGTGTAATTTAAAATCTGTAACTTAAATCTAATTAACATTAATAGTTTATATATATATATATATATATATATATATATATATATATATATATATCATAACATTCAATCAATCAGTTAACAAGTGCCATATTAAAATGAGATTAGCTCAACACTTTGTTATGCGGGGAAAAGTTATAAATTCTTAGTTTTTTTTCACAAAAAAAAAGTTCGTGTTATAATGGGTTAACATTCATTACTTTAGTTTTAAAGTTTTTACGTACTTTTATTTTAATTTCAAATTTTATTCGTTTCTGAAATTTTCATTATTCTTGGTTTTAACCTTTATTTATATACTTGTAATTATTGAAGTTGTAATGCTTAGATCCGTAAAACTGGTTTAAAGACCCTTTTCCAGTATGGGTAAGTATTTATATTACACCTTCTCCATTTTTGTTTTTCACTCATTCTTCATTTTTCTCCAGGGATTTGCAATGTTTTCAGTACTTTGTATTTAAATAAGTTACAATTTTTAATTTATGGTTTATATATGTTTTAATTAAAACTATTAAGTATAATTTATTTCTTAGTAAACTCATGTTTTCTTTCGTTATAATATTTTGTATATTTTGAATTTTACGACATGTTTATATTGATAATTTACCGATTTTTCTGTTAATTCTATAATATTTGTAAGGATTTAGGTTAAATATTTTTTAATTTCATTTATAGAAGATTATAATTTGTATTTTAATATGTTATATATATATATATATATATATATATATATATATATATATATATCCTAGGTTTGATTGAAAAGTAATGTCTCAACGTATTTTACTTCTTTCTTTGTTACCAGATATTCACAATTATTGTTGCATTGGACAGCTATATGCTTCCTCTTTGTAACACACTTTATAACAAAAAAAAAAAAAAAAAGCGCCCCACCAAGAAGGAGTTGTCCGATGGAGACAAACATTGGTGGATAGGAAAAATATGTAGAGAATAGAATATGATTAAAATTTCAGAAAAATTGAATGATTCATTTCAGAGTTACATATTTACAAAATAACGGGTTCAATAATGTGTTGACCCACCTCTAGCCTGGATGCAAGCTGCCACACGACGTGGCATAGTATGATAAAGCTCCCTGATGATCTTTTGTGGTAGATCTTGCCAAATTTGCTCCAATTGTTGGGCGAGGTCATCAACATTCCCTGGTAGATGCAGTCACCTTCTCATCACATCCCAGACGTTGGGATTGCTCAATTGGAGAGAGATCTAGCTGGCCAAGGAAGTGTTTGACAAGCTGTACGACACTTCATAGCAACAAGTGCGGTATGTGGTCGGGCATTATCTTGCTGAAAAATAAAGCCAGAGTACTGCAAAAGGAACGGTAGCAAAACAGGTCTCAGAATGTCCTCGAAGTACCGCTGTGCTGTAAATGTGCCTCTAATGACGACCAAAAGGGTCTGGCTATCTAGGGAAATGGCCCCATAACTCCTGGCTGAGGACCTGTGTGGCGTGCAATAGTGAAAGCAGTATCGGCGTGTTGCCCTGGGCGTCTCCAGACACGAATGATCATGGGGGACACTCATGTGCGGGTCGCATGTCTGATGGTTGATAACGATGAATCAGGCGCTATGACAGCTGATCTGACAATCACTCTGTCCTTCGGATCTGCTGTGGCCCTAGGTCTATGGCCCAAGGCATAGGCTATGATGACCGTTATAGACCATCATGATGCTGAAATCTGCCATTGCCCACCCCCATTCTTGCCTAATCACCGCATCGCTTCGACCCATATGACGAGTGATTCTCCGATTTGCCCAACCTGCCTCTTTCAATCCAAACCTCTTTCAAACTCTGACAGTTGCTCTTAATGAGCTCGAATCATGCGGCGATGCATTTTTTCAGTCGTTGAAAGGTATCTTAAATCGCAATGGAACATAAAATTTGACCATCCGATTGAGAATCGCCTCTTATATACACCTGCTGAGTGCTCAGTTCCGATGCGCTGTAGCTCCCGCTAACCATTCATTGGACACCAAATTTTAAATCCTTTGCATGTTTGTCCAAATGTTTTTACATCCTAAATTTTATTACAATCGGGCATTTCCTTCTTGATGTATCATTTTTTTTTTTTTTTTTTTGTTATAGACTGTGTACATTGTGCACTTTTGATATTGTCTCTTATTTTCCAAGCCTTTGACAGGTCGGGCAAACCTATTGGGTTTGTGTTATGGTGTTTGGTGTCAAAACTAGGCTATAATAGCAGCTTTCAACTTTTAGTCGAAATGAAAGTAACATAAAGCAGAATTGTATATATATATATATATATATATATATATATATATATATATATATATATACAATTTTTTAATTATACAAAATTGTATAAAAATTCAGATTTAAACCTCTAAACAATATGAAAAATTTATCAACACTGAAAATCTACGAATATTACAAAATTAAACGAAAAATGCAATAAATTATCAAAATAACCATACAAAATTTTAAAAATTTATTTTTAACTAAAAACATACAATATATATTAGGAAAAAAGCTGAAGTTTACAGGAAAACAAAACATACTTAATAATTTAAAAAAAAACATAAATAAATCATTAATTAAAAATTACAAATTAGTTATGTTTAAACTACCCAAAAACATAGCATTCACATGAAGAAAGAAATAAAATAATGAAAAACAAAAATAAAAACAATATCATTTAAATACTGCCCTAGGCTTTGGAATAGGAAAAGTGTATTTAAACCAATTTTACAGATTCAATCATCACATTTCAATCAATATATTATCAATTAAGGTATAAACCAAGAATAATCAAAATTTCAGAAACGAGTAGAATTTCAAATTAGAAAAAGAAAAAAGTAGACAATCACACTGAACTAAAGTAAATAACAAAACTTGAAAATAATACAAGCCCATTATTACACTCTAAAAATTATTTTAAGTCTGAAGAAATTAAAACTTTTATCTCCTACTATATGGTTGTGTTCATCTCTATCCAATAAGATTGAACAAACATTGTAAAAATCTGCAATTTACTGATTGGTTAATTGAATGTACAAAACTTAAAAGATTATTTAAAAAATGCTTTCCTAAAAATACTTTTAATTACTTAAAAATATAAAAAGAGTTATGTTGTAAAATTAAATAATTTATACAATTAATAATACATTTGGTGATATTAAAATGCTAAATTTTTCTAGAATTATAAATTAATAGTAATTACTATATATTGTTAATTTATATTTCTAATATCACCAAATGAATTATTTGTTTATATTAAATAAAAACTGAAAACATATATTTCAGTTTTTGATATATATGTTTTTAAAGCAGAGAGAAATGCTGGAAGATCTGACGATTTAAACATTTCATCATTTGTTTTTCAAATCAACATATATATTTACTTATCTATATATGTTTCACACATTACATATATTTTTTATCCAATTTTTAACTAAAGACTTATGACTGCACTCAACAAATCAATTCTTCTGGTTTTTTAAAGTATATTTAAGCTTGTATGAGATTTCTGAGATAAATAATTTTCTATTTAATATCCTTAACTACTTAATTTATTCATGTGTTTCACTTAATATTTTCTAATTAGTGTATTCGAAGGATTTTATGATTCCTGTTTTATACTTATTTCTATCAACTTTTCAAGAAGTTCTTGCAAACTATTTTTTTTTTATCTTTAGGACAATTTCAGAATCACTCATTTGCTTAGAATCTATTTTCAAAATGCTTTTTCATCTGTTAAAAACAAATCTTTTTTTTTTCACTTGAATCCAATATAATTCATATTTTAGATTAACAGCTCTATAAAAAGTTCATAAGGTTGATCAATTTCATTAAATAATTATTCTTTATATCTTTGAGTGAAATTCTGTTTATAACACCAGATATATTAAAATCTTTCTATTTTTTTTTCTTTGGTTTCGTTGTCATCCATTTGTATCTTATACCTTATAATTTCAAGTAATAATTTTCCATTGTTTTCATTTTTTTATTTGATATTTTTTCATTATTTCTAGTTTCTTGATAATCTGAAAATGTCAAAATAATATATAATAGTTCTTATGCTTCTAAAAATAATCTGTTTTCAAAAGCAAAATAAACCATTATGATTATGCAATAATGTACATTTATCTCCATATTTTTGTTTTAAATCGGCATAGTAAAAATTACGCATCAATTATTTTTATAAATCTAAAAATCTGCTCCTTTCTTTCTATGTACGTTTAAAAAATTTTATATTTATTTTCATATATCTTAATAGCTACTAAATGTTCATAAATAAAGCTTTACTTTTGAAACTGGTCTAGCAGTGAGTTTTTTAACTTTAGATCATAGTAAATCATAGTATAATCTGACAAAAAATTTTCCTACAATGTTTCTTTCATTTTCCGTCAGTTTATAATATTCCTTCTCAAAATCAGTAAAATTTAAATTTCTTCCACCAAACTTTTTGTTAACATTTTAAATTACTTGCAATTTATAACGTGTAGTCCCGTTTTCAAGTATTATTTCAAACCTCTGTATTTAACAACATAACTTTATTATTTTCACGTAAAATTGTTTATATTTTCTTTTGTTTAGATCCATCAGGTAATTTCTTCTTATAAGATGAAATTGAATTATGATATCCTTAATCAACTTTTAATATATAATCAGTACCTATATTATCCCGGGTGTTCTTTTAATTAAACATTTAGTGACATATATTTTATTGTTTATCATATTTAATTCCTTTTTGTAGTAAGTATTGACTAACAACTAATCCATATAAATTATTAGCATCCGAATAGATTAAATTATTTGATTCTTCTTTTTTTTATCATTATTTTTATGTGTATTTCCCATATGTTTTTCCATGTCTAAAAAACAGAGAAAGTGGTATATTGTCCCTCTAAATTATTTTTTTTAAATCTTATCATAATTATTTAACAATTCTATCTTAATTTTGGTATTTTTGACGTAGCATCCTAGCACAGTCCAAGGTCTGTATAATATCAAGAAAGACATAATTTAAAGGTATTCATACAAATGACTGAATTTTTTTAAAATTATGTGCTGCATAGAAACATTTTTTTTATATTCAAATCTGATGAATCTTTTAAATGCTTTACATTTAAAGTTTTCAAATCCCTTTAAATGTGTATATATACTTCATTTGTTATACCACATCTCTTCAATTCTGTAAAATTTGTTTTTAGTCGGTAGTTTTTTTTTTCTTTGTACTTTTCTTCAGACTATACGTAATCATAAGGATAAGCTCCCATTCTTGCTATTAAATAAAATAAATCATCTGAGAAATATTTTGCTATTTCTTTAAACTTAGTTATTAAGGATCCTTATTTTTGATAAATTATCTATACACCAGCATTAGTTGTAAGATTTATTTTACAGAATTATGAAATACAAGCTCTTGTATGAATAAACTAATATCATATTCAGGTAAATTGTGTAAATTTGAAAGAATGAAATTTAGAATTTTATAATTCATACTAAACCCTTTTATGAAATGGTCCTCTGTGTTTTCCAATAAAATATAATGAAAGATTATTGCTTTATTTTCAGATAAAATTTCGTTTTCACGCATAAGACAAATATTAGTTTTTTTTAATAATATTTTTTTTCCATAATATTATATTTTATTTAGTACCATCAAACTTTTCTTCATTTACTTTAAAACTTTTTTATCCAATTTCAGTAGTATCATATTTAAATATAATTTTTTTTCAGAATGAGATCCTTCATAATATATATGCTGATATTTCAGAATATTCATTGTTACATTTCATGTAATAATATGATTCCCTTTCTATTTATTTTTATATTTCATTGAATAAGATTTAGTAATGCCAGGGTACAAAAATTTAATTACAAATTTTTAACGAACATTCAAAATTAGCGTAAATAACGAAATGTATTATAAAATGTTTATAAATATTAAACCCTAAGCCATCTTTTTTAAGCATACCAAATTTTTTTTTATAGCAATATCTCTTTTACTGTATTTTTTTGTGCATTATTTAACCTTCCTTTTCTATAAATTAACATCAAGCATCATTCATCACATAAAAATATTTTATTAGTAGTTATTTGAACTCTCAACAATTTGGCATACTTTTATTCCGACAATAGCAATTTTCATGCAGAACAAGTTTATATGTTTTATTAATTTAATTTTTGTTATTGTTAATAGATAAATTAACTCTTCAAAAACTTCATTCTTCATTAGTTCTTCTCTCTCTCTCTTTTTCCCCCCCCCCTCAATTTTCAGAAAACTTCTGATTCACTCCCACTGCTCTATTGCTCTTTTAAGAACTATTTGCTCTTTTAAGAACCAGCATTAATGAAATGCATACGCTTAAAGATGGTTCTTGGGTAGAAGTGAAAAACTGTTAAGAAATCGAATATACTAAGCATAGTATATAAAATAAATTATAAATAAAATTGCTTAGTCATTAACAAATATGTGTTATGAGGAAAGAAAATATAGTTATTATGGATTATTTAGAAATTTTAAATTTATTTTAAGGGAGAGGAGAAGAGTTCTTTAATGCCACAAAAGGGATGTAGAGAGTTCTTAATTGATTGCAAAGAAAAGAATATAAAAATGTAATCAAAGTTTTAGGAATATGTGGTGAACCGAATTCAGTTCGTCATAAAATATTGTGTGAATTCACAAAAGGAGCTTTAAGAGAGGTAGTCAAGAGTACATATATATCTAATGATTAGTATTGTATGTTGTGGGCATTCCCTGAACTTTTTAAGAAAATAAAGTTTCAAATCAAATTATATTAATGAGTTTTATCAAAGATTTAAAAACAATGAAAAGAAACTGAATAAATTAAGCTTAAAAATATATCATTAAAGTCTGGAAATGATGATACACAGGAAAAGTTTGAAGAAAATACAATTCCTAAAACAATGAACAGAAAAATTGCATATTGCATTGCAAATCCAAGAATTAAACTCGTCTGGAAAGAAATACTATATCATAGATCTAAAGTTCTACTGCAATAACTTTTAATCAAAATTCTCAAGACGTTCTTTAATATTATCCCATTGCTCATAATTTGATTTTTTGTTATGTAGTGTTTAACAAAAACTGAATAAAATCAAATTTTTCAGTAATTCTAAGTCAATCAATGAGATTTCCTGCTGAATTCTTCTATTACATCTATTTTAAAAATATAATTCAGTGATGCATTTGTTTTTTTAAAAAAAAACCTTTTATTTTTAATAAAAGTAGTTTAAAATTATTTGTTCTTCAAAATATTCTACATTTCTTGTAACTTAACACTAATTGTAATATACTTTTAAGTGTCGTAAGTTGTTAAAATTTATAAGATAATAAGACATATGATTCATATTTTGATTTACAATATATATTTGACCTTATGAGATTATTTAAATAATTATGTCATTAATCTGTCTTTAACTGCGTCCTATTATATTTAAATGATTAAGAAAATAAATAATTACTAAAAATAATAATAAAATACCTTGAATTATTGACTGTCTTCCATAAATTATAAAAAAAACTAGTCTAGTCCAATAAATTACAGCATTAAATACACAAATCGTTTTAAACTTAAAGAATGACATAATATTTTAGGAGCTAGTTCATGCTTCATACAAATTATTGGAATTATTTATAATACAGTGATGATTTATGATAGGCTTACATATATTTTTTTTAGAAATTTCTTTTCGATAATTTTCAATTCAGTAACAATTGCAATCAGGGAGGTATTGTGAAGTAAAATTTGATTGTGCTCCAATAATTGAAATATCAGAGCTATTACAGCTTGTAGGCAAAAATATTTTCAAAAACAAAATGTAAATAAGCATTTATTTGCAGTTGGAAATTCCAATTTATAACTTTCCCAAAATATCGCTCGGAAGATTTATTTTACAGTTTTCATAAAATTGTTATCAATCATACTTGCATGAATAAAATCATTTGCTATTTTTAATAACTGTTTTCATAACTGTAATTATACGAAAATTTCTAGATGTATGGGAGAGAAATCAAGTCCAACTAGGAGAATAATAACAAATGACACTTTATTCACAAATCTTCGGGATGATACACAGGTAGCACAGCTTGGACAGTAACAGCAAAAACAGGAACACAGCACTTGTACAGATTAGTGACTCAGATATAGGAACAAGGATAAGCTTGACACACTTGTAAGGACAGTCACAAATGTAACAGCAATGTTCAGCTCGCTAGCTAACTAGTTCTCACTACAGACAAACCTCCGCAGTAATATTCTGCACTTCCAAGGCAGATATCCGCCTCTTCGCTAATTCATTCGGCCACGCAACTGTCAGTCCTCGGCAGATCCGCTTGTCCAAATACCGACCGCTTCTCAATCGATCCTCAAAAGCTGACGCTAAAAACAGTCAGACTAACTCACAGACTCTCGGTGTATTTATATCTCTTCCGGACAGGGATGATATCACATGGGAAAATTCAGTTAAAGTCAGTAACTTTTCACCCCTTAGATATTTCACCTAGGTTCCATCACCTTCGTATACTTTCCATTTGTCGCCAAAGTCATCACGGTTAAGGGGTCATTGCTTAAACTTCCCTTAGTTGACTGATGACATCTCTGTAACCTTTGCAAGGAAGAATCATCTCACGCTCATAACAGTTAAGAATATTGTTGAAAACTATAATTCAACAGTTGGAAATCTGGCTTGCGGCTGGTTGCATTATTTTCGGATTTAGCATTTCATAGTAGTCAATTCTAGCTATGTTTGGGATATCACTTTAGTTATTTCATCAAATTGATCTATTTATTCATAAAATCGTTGGTATTGTTTTTGGTTTAATACTGCAACAACTGAAAATATTTTATGCATCACAACTTGAATATTTTAATATTTGTAAAAATATTTTTTACTAATAGAAATAATTTACCCGGAAAAAATTTAATTTCAGTATGCTGCGCTTTAGTATTACAGTTCAATTGCATCTATTGGTACAATTACATTAAACAAAAGTCGAATCGCGTGTTAATCGAATAAAACGCGTGCACGAGTATGTTTGGGCTAAACTTTGTTATTATTCTGTTAATTGTAGCTTTCAGATTTTTATTATTAAATTTTTATAATTTAAAATATGACTCTTTTCATATCAATTAAAAGTAAAATGTGAGTAAG
This sequence comes from Nephila pilipes, assembly GCA_019974015.1. Classification (NCBI taxonomy): domain Eukaryota; kingdom Metazoa; phylum Arthropoda; class Arachnida; order Araneae; family Nephilidae; genus Nephila; species Nephila pilipes. Next base: position 484,324 of record BMAW01110486.1, on the reverse strand, counting down.
CGTGGAAAAAAATTCTTTTCAGAATAGGTTACTAGCATAAAGGTTGAAAACCTTTGTTCTATGTGGTGAGATCATTTACATTGCTACCTAACTGCAACACGGGATTCAGCGATTCTATCTCGAAAACCCTGAGAAATACGGGGAAAAAAAACAAAAATAAAATTGTAGTACGTCCTCAATTCAGTATAACAAGACACCTTGAGTGCAATAATGTTAAGAACTAAGCGTGCTGCGATTTCCCAAGCCAGTGAAGTTACGTGGAAGAAGGGGGGGGGGACATTCTGTTTGACCAAAAACTAGCCAGGTCATTGTTCAGTGATACGGCGAATCATGCACATCCGTGCACATTTGACTATGGTTCAAATACTACGGCAATTAGGCTGACCGTGTTTGGATGTTTCATTGGCCGTGTTGAAAAACCAGCTTGTATACTGTATATTAATCGTTTAAACTGGTCTCTCAAGACGAACCAACTCAACTCAACGGCAATTGTATGCGACTTATTCGCCAACAATGCAGGCCTTTAAACGAAGTGTTACCCATTCTTGTGCCAGTGCGTCTCTTGATTTGGTTCAAAACGATTAGAATGAATTTTTTTTAAGAAAAAATAAGTCGAAATTTGCATTTTAGCTGTTACAGACCATATTGAACACCGAAAGTAAAAATTCCTGAAAGATAACTGGTTGTTCTATTTTCATTCTAACGTTTTGCATGGAGTAATAGAGATAGAAATCGCGACCAAAAAACAAGTTTTTTACATGTTCTGTTCTTAGCAATATTGAAGGCAAGGCGTCCTGTTATATTGAATCCCGAGGACGCTTTACAACTTTGTAATTGACTTTTTTCGCGTATCTCTTACTGTTTCGAGATTGAAAAGCTAACTCTGCTATTTGCTGTCATGTAATGCGAAACCGATCTCATCTAACAGCATGTATGCATTTTATTATACCTAGACACCACATATAAGGCACCAGCTAACGCCTTTCTCATGATAAAAAGGGGTGGGGAGCGAATTCATTGGGCACTTTATTGGACTCCATACAAACATTCCAACTGGTATATGTATGCTTTTTTCAAGGAGAATGCTGTTTATCTTTAAAAAAAAAATTGAGGATTAGGTTCCGAATATATGTAAAACTTTTTGACAAGCATTCAGTCGAAACTATCTTTATTATACCTTTCTAATAACGATTTTATTAGTTAGACTTTAATATGCCTTTATACTTTGCAGCAATACTCGCCTTCAAGATAAGTACACTTTTTCTTAAAGTTTTGTAAGTGGGTTGGTTATACACACACATACATACACACACACACACACATATATATATATATATGTGTGTGTGTGTGTGTGTGTGTGTATGTATGCGACGTTTATAAAATTGTAAAAGCTTTGATAGTAAGTCTAAACTATTCAGAGAAATAAAAAAAATTAAAAAAAAACTTTGCCTATATTACACTGTTGATATAATGATACTCGTATTCTTTAAAAAAATAATTTTAAGAAGGCAAAGTGTCTCCGAAACTCTTTCTGATAATAATGATTTGCAAATTTAGGGCATAGATCTCTTTTATTGATTATTTGCATTTCTACCTTTGAAGTTTTGCTAAAGTAAGTGATTTAAAAATTGTACTTCGTTTTCTTTTTTTAAAAAAATAATCTAAAGTTGAGATATTCAGTAAGAAAAAAACCAATAGATATTTTTTTTTCTCTCTCTCTCTCTCTCTTATTTTATTTTCTCAAAATCAAATGAATGAAGTAAATAAAATTCTATGCTATCGATACGCCTAATATCTGATTAGTTATCGAATTGTGAAAATTGGTATTTGGGAAAACTTTAGCCCTCCAACGATAAAAGACGTAATTGAAGTTATATTTGGTGAAAAAATTCTAAAGGAAGTCGAAACAATACCACTTTCAAATAACGCAATAGCTCGTCAAATAAATGAACTGCCCCATTGAGTAGAAAATCAACTGTTTCAGAGAATTACCGAAAGCGAATTTTTCTCGCTGTAACTGGAAGAATCTAATGATATACAAGATTTGTCCCAGCCGCTTGTTTTCATGCGTTACATATAGAATTAATGAAGATATGTTATTTTGTGAATCAATAATTTGATGAACTAGCGAAAAAATATTTAAGACTCCAATAAGACTTGCTTATATAAAATCCAAAAATTTGGATTTGATTAAATGTGTCGGAATTTGTGTAGATGGTACACGAGTTACGTGCGGTAATAAAGCAGTAGTAGGGCTTAAGTCAATGTAGTTAGTCCAATTACATCATGGACCCACTGAAACATTCACGGAAAACATTGGTATCAAAATCTATTCCATAGGATTAAAAAAAATGTTTTGAACGTTGCTGCTAAGATAGTGAATTTAATAAAATCAATACAGTTACAATCCCGCTAATTTGAATAGCTTTACAAAGATATGAGGTTCAATCACAAATCACTTCTGCATACGGAAGTACATTACTAAAATGCTAAAAAGACTTGTGGAACTCATTAAAGAAATAGCAATGTTTTGGGGCGTTAGAAACGAATTAAAATAATTGTTGCGTGATTTGAAAATTGTTTGATATTCAAATATTTATCAGACATATTCGCCAAAAATAATGAATTGAATAAATACTTACATGGCACATACATGAGAGATACAGATATATCTAAAGTGAGTGACAAAACTCAGAAATTCATCAAAAAATTGCTTTTATGGAGAAAATAGGTTGAAGACCACAATTAAGCATTATTTATATAAAGGCAATAAAATTATTTCTTTTATGAGGATGTGCTACTGTACAGGTATATCGTATAACGTAAATTTATTTTAGAAAATTGAAGGATGAAAAGACAGGAATTATTTTTAGAACTTGTGAAAGAAAACATCTGGAAAAAAAAAATTGAATTAACTCTTTTTTAAGTATCATATCTCAATTATAAGTAATAAATAAAAATTACATTTAGATTTGGAAAATATTTACATCACACGTTTTGTAATTGAACTTTTGATAATTTTTTCTTAGGCTAGTTTATTCCTATCACATAGTCTAAACTAATTTTTTTTCAAATTACTATAAAGTTCAGTAATTTGTTTTGAAATTAAAAACATGTCATTATAAAAATGTATTTTTATTTTTTAAACTCTCCTCTCAGTATTCTATATTATAGTTGGTCATTTAAAAATCAGTTTAACGAATCATTGTATTACTTGTTAATTAATCAACTTTAAAGAATACAAGTACGTGAAATGTAATTTAAGATTTGAAAAAAAATGATGGCAGAATTCTCAAAAAAAAAAAAAAAAAATTATTTAAATTTTTTTTATTTTTAAAATAATAAATAATTTTTTTTTTTTTTTTTTTTTAAATAATTGGCTGCTTCGTTGTAAAACTGAATATTATATTTTAAAAAATACAGTTTTGTGTTGTATTACTTACTTTCACATTAGATGGCAGCACGATCTGAGTTCGTGTAATTTTTATTTTAGCTATTATTGGAGCAAAAATTTTTTAATAGAACATATAAATTTTGATAAATATATTATATTCCTTACAAAAATTTGAAAACTAAGATGATATTTATTATTATGAATATCCATTAAAAGGTAAATGGAAGAATAGATACTGAACACCGCAGGATTGTTATACTATAAATAACCTCAACAAAGTCGAAACTTATTTTTAAATCAACAACAAACTAACTTACTGAAAAAAAAGGAGTAAAAATGAAAGATGTCCACAATGTCTTTAGTTTTAACAACACTAATTCGTCAAAACGATTTTTAAAGTACAAATTTTGGACTGATATTTATTTAAGGAGTGATGTCAGGAGTACGCGATTACTAACTAAAAATTTTCAGATGTTTTTCCTTCTCATTCCTGTATTTTCTAAAAATGCTGATTTTCTTTCTTTCTTTTTTTTAAATGCAAGTTAACCAGTTTATAATTACTTCAGGGAATTGTTAGTTTTTAGAATAGGATAAAGATAATTATGCAGGTAGTACACACATTCCTTACATCCTCCATTGTCCATTGGCTTTCAGTGTGCTAAAGAAATTTTAGATTATATAAAGAAAAGAAAAACAATGTTGCAAATTATCTGAAATTTCCTGGATAATGTTAATAACAAATATGCAAGGCGTTCAAAACAATCTTAGAAAAAGAGAGGAAAACAAATTAGTTTAGGTAGGCTTTATTTTTCAACATATCTTTTAGCTTTATACACTTTTCCAAGCGTTTCTCCGACTTTTTTATACCATCTAAAAAGTAAGATTTCGGAAGGTCCTCAAAATAGGCAATTGTATGGGTGATGGTTTCTTCTTTCGTCGTAAACCGTATTTCCTCGAGCCATTTTTTTTTAAAGTTTGGAAATTAAAAAAATTCCATGGGAGGCGATTCTGATGATTATAATAGATGTTGTCAGAATAAGAACTTTAATTCCATGATTTCAGTCATCGAAACATGAGCTTTAATTCCATAATTTTAATTAATGCTTGCACCCTTGCATTGATGGAAAATTATATTTTTCTTTTTCAAAAGAGGACGTTCTATCTTGATTCGTTCGCTCAATCGACGCAATAACAATGCATAATACTCTCCAGTTATTATTTTCCCTTTTTTCAAGTAATCGGTGTGGATGATTCCGGTGCATCCCAAAATGCCTTGATCATCTTCTTGCCGATTTTACCGTCTTTGCTTTCTTCGGAGACTATTCGCCTTCAAAAACCCACTGTTTTGACTGTTAATTTGTCTCTGAAATGTCGTAGTGTCTCCACGTTTCGTCCACAATTATGTACGGAAGGAAAAAAATTGTCAGAGATGCGACGAAAAAGAGCCAAAATAGCTTCAGAGCCCCCCGCACAACTGCGTTTATTTTCCACTGAGAGCGGCACCCATCTTGCCAATAATTTTTTTCACACCCAAGTTTTTGTACAAAATTGGAAGCACTTGTAACCTGAGGTATCCCAGTGGCCTCAACTATTTCGAGCACTTTGATTCTTCGATCACTCAAAACCAGTGGCGTACCTAGGGGGAGTGCAAAGAGACATATGCACCCCCCTCAAGAATTTTTAGGGAAATTGAAATATTTCAGGATTATTTTCATTTCTTATGCTATTATAGATGCTTAAAACTATAAAAAAATCGCATTTTTTTTCTTCTCACGCTTAAATTTTCTCATCATTAAGAGAAAATTTATTCCATCTGAACCAATTCCTAAGAAAAGAACAAGAAAGTCTTTGCTAAGTTCGATATGTTTTCTGGGTTAGTGTTTAAGGACGAAGAGAGGAGAGTGCATCCTCAAAGAAGGTATCTCCCGCCCGCTCAACAATTTCCTCGGAAAGGAATACAGAAAGCATTCTTTTCCAGACAGTGATCTAAGAGAGCTTAAAACATGTCTTCGGAAGTGTCCATCTCAGCGTATCATCTCTTTCTCTTCATGAAACACAAAGTAGTTATGAGTTCATTAAATATTTTAACCAGAGAATGTCCTCGTGTCTGCGAATGAAAATAAATTAGAAATATTGAAAGAATCATCTTTCATAATAAATACCACAGCTTCCATAGGAGTATGATAAAATTTCTATTTTGAGACCAACACTTATGTGCAACTGGAAAAAATTGGCAATATAAAAAACAACAAATATTTTTTTTTTTGTTACAGCAATAGAAAAATTAAGAAGACACGGTTAAATTAATTTAATAGATTCAAATTCATACAGATTTATGAAATTGCCTTTATTCTTAGATCAGTCTCAAAAGATAAGTTTAAGTAGAGTCGTCAAAATAATAACAGACCCTTAATAAAGCCCTTTCTTATCATCACAGCTGGACAAAATTGGTATCAAGGTTAATGGTTTAAAGGAAAATAAGTTGTAGTCTTAATTAATTCATAAATTTAGTTAATTAATTTCTGAAACAAAATTTTATCATTATAGATGCTTTTTCTTCGCGTATGTGATTTTATTGCAATTTTGAAATAAACTTAATTTTAAAATTTCGTTAAATTTTGCATGAAATTTATTGAGTTACGGAGTCTTAATAATCGAATGTTTTCATATTAAAAAATTTTAAAAAGATTTCTATTCAACTCTTTTCAGTTTTTGTTGCCAAACGATATCCATCTTTTTTTCCGATTCTAAAAACTTCAAAAAATTGGGAAAAAACAATATTATTATAAAAAGTGTTAAACATTAAATACGACTGCGAAAAAACTGAATTATAACATTTATATATAAATAAAATTTATATTTCTCATATAAAATATTTATCATATAAAAAGACCCATAAGATAAAAATTTCAAACAATTCCCTCCAATTGTTCAAGAAACATACGAAGAGAAAACTTTCGATTTGAAGTCAAGGAGCCTTAAGAGGCCGTGCGATAGTCTATAATATTTAATAATCAATCCATTTATCACACTGTGACGGTAATATTACGAATTACTTTTGCGAAAGTATATAATATTAAATGTGGTGCCCAAAGAATTTTCTTCGAATATCTCTGAAAATACTGGCTGGATTCAAATGAAATTTGGAACATATGTTATTTATGACATTATTTGCCTAATTCTGCATAGCGGAAATTTTTTTTTACTGAGCTCTAAGTAACTATGTTAATTAAGTCATTAAATTATTCCATTAACAACATAATTTAGTTCATTTTGAGACATTAAGAGTAATTGCAATTTTATACAGCTGTGATAAAAATTTGGAATGTTATATAGAAGGTGCCCGTTTCTTAGAAAATTATACATATCAACAATGCATTATTTCAATTGGTTGGTTCGGATGTCCTGCTAGAAAAGTATGGAATAGCAATGGAGGGAAATATATATAAACTGATTCTGAATGCTTACAAACATTTTATTTTATAAAATTAAATCAAGAAAGGAATATTATTCTAACCTGATAAATTAAATCTGCATTGATTTTCACTCACTTAACATAATAAATTCAACAATGTGCCAAACTTCCACCCTCTTTCTAATTCAATTAAAATGTAGTATAACTAAAAAGAAATTTTTGAATAATTTTAGAAAGCAATATACTTTGTTAAAAATATTTACAATTTGTATGTTAGGTAACATAGAATATAAATGTAAAATTTACATCGAGAGATATATGGTTGACTAATTTAATATGGAGCTCATAAAACTTCCGGCTCTTAATCTTTATATCTTATGTAAAACTTTTGGAGTTAAATTTCGGCTTCACTTAACCAGAATTGCGTTTCGTTTTAGAATTAATTCGAAAAAGTAAGAATTGATTAAAAATTGCATTTAGAATTTAGAAATTAGATTATGAGGTAAAAATTACATGAGGTTTCGAAATTAATTTCAGAAAAGATTTAAGTTACAAAAGTAGTGAAATTTTTTAAGTTTTTTATCAAATGGGAGCTATGGGGATATGGTCTAACTTTAGCAGCCAGCCAATGGAGTAGCTGCCTTTCGTGTCAGTATCTGAAAGATATATGCTGACTTCATTGAATAAAAATTTTCATTATGTTTACTTTTAAAAAATAAGAAAATATATAATAATTATTAGGTACTATCAATTCTATTGATATTCCCCCCCCCCTTCTTCTATATAAATAAATAAAAGTAATTTTACTATTGACTTTGTAGTTTTAATTTCGGAAAGTGAATAATATGTAGTAAGCACTATCATATCTGATCAATATTCTGATTTATTCTGTAATATGACAATATATTATTTTTATAAACGCTGTAGAAATTCATGATGTGTACAAAAATAATAGGTTTCTTTGTTCTAATACAGATATTGTAATAAATTTTTAATTATTACGGTTCAAAGCCGTTCTTTTAAGATAATATTTTTTTTTCTTCTGAAAAACAATGGGCTTTCAACTGAATAAAGACAGGAAGAACTTATGCTATGTTATTAATAAAATTTGGCTTATCCAGTGATAAGTAATAAGATAAAGTAAGTAGCTGCTTAAGATAAAGTAAACTGCTTAACTTCTTAACTAGATCTAAAGAAAAAAGAATTGTTATAATGAAATTGTGAGGTTCATTTTAACGTAACCAATCAGTTGCAGTAAGAACTTTTTGAATATTTGTGCACTTCTACATAATATCCAAAAAGACATTTAAAAAGAAAAACTTTACTTGAACCTTAGAAAGAATTATATAATAAAAGAGAAAACAAGTTACAAAGTCAGATAGAAATTAAAACTAACTGTAAAAAGAAATTAAGATGCTTCGATTATTTTATAAAGTCATACACAAATATATTCCACTTAAATAGTATTTTAAATGAAAACATATATTAAAGTTTTTTTTTTAAAAAACCGTATGAGACATTTAAAACATGGAAACTTATTTCAGTAGTTCTCAAAAATACCATATCTTTGAAATCTTAATCATGAAGGATATCATTTATAGGATTTCCTTTTATGAGGCCACATTTTTTTTTCTAAGACTGATGCATTAATTAATTTGCGTAAAACAAAGCTCATAAATACAGTAAATATTTACACGCTATTCTAGTTCCTGGATTTTCATATTCTTATGCAACTAATTTTTAATTCTTTTTCGTATTTAAAAAAAAAGCTTTTCATCTCTTTAATTAATATTTAACCAAAGGAAAAAAGCTGCATTTTATAGTCCTGAAAAGTTTTACTTTTTCTTGTAGAAAAAAAGTAAATTTACTTCTGGACTGTTGTCCATCTTTCATTTTTTCATTTCCGCTTATTCTATTACTACTTCTTACTTTTTTGAGTAACATAAAACTACAAAACAGCCTTCAAATTCTTCAAATCTAACAATTCTCTTTGTTTCCCTTTAAAAAAGCGCCAAGTTCCCTTTTCGTTATTTGTTTTTGAGCTGTTCAAATTTTTTTGATAATATCTGATTTGCACCAATCAATCAATAAATAGAATTAAAATCACTTGAATCAAAAATCAGATGAAAAACTCGTAACTAAAAGTAATACATATTACAGTGCGTCATTTATTATAAAATAATATGACATCATATTTTTGAATTTGTTGAAAACCCAAAGACATTTTCGTAAAATTTTGTTGAAGATTGAAAGTCATAACTAAAAATGTTTGCATCAACCTAATTTTAAATCGTAAAATTTTGAAAAATCCGTATCTTAGATTATTAATCATTTATCAATTTTTAATAGTTCGATATGTTAATTTAAAACCCATAAAAGTTTTCAAAATAACCTTGTTATCTCTAAACATTATGAAAGTCAATTAGTTATAGTTAAACAATATTTTTTTTAGAATGTTATTTTCTGAAAGTTAACTAGACGTCTAATAACCGGACTAAATTCAAAATTAATTAAAGAAATTCTGAAGTTAATAAGGTTAAATACTTCAAGTTAATAATAGACTATTATTTTAATAATGTTGATTTCACAAGAAAAAAAACAGCTTTTAGTAAATATCTGTAGTTAATAAAACACTCTATCAAAAACAGTTGAGACAAAACTATCGTCCAAAAAGCATTTTACTATTCTAAAATGCAACTTTGCTGCCTAGTCTTAAATTTTTATGATGTTTTTGATACATATAATTAGAAGTAAAATATCTTATTCGTGAAAGTTTTATCAAATTGGTGATTTGCATAAAAATGTGATTTAAACAAAGATACACACTAATGATTATTGAAAAGTACTTAATTTTTATCCAGAAGCATATATTATAGAAAGTTAAAAACAGCAGAAATGTAATAAAATATAATTAAGAGTATGTTACAAATAATTCATAAATTTATAAGTTTGCAAAAATTTTAACGTACATAAAATATGAAAATCCCGTTTCAAGTAAAAAAAAAAAAAAAGATGAAATCATTAATAATCTTATAAAGAGTTCAAATTTCAGATTCCTAATTATTTTTTTAAAAAAATAATCTGTAAGTTTAATAAACGTCTTATATATTTTGATTTTATAAAAAGAAAATATTTTATATACTTAAACTTTCTAAATCTTTCTATTTATAATTAACAGTTAGGAAAATAGGACGAAAAAGCTCCATGATTAAGTGATCTCTAAATAAACAAAGTAAAAACTTATTTTAAAAAATTCTCTATAAAAGGAGCCACGGTAACCTTTTGGACATGGTCCGGAATTCAAAAAGGTGTTGTTTCCGTCTAGTCCTGAATTCGAATCATACCACTAAAGAGTCGCCGTGGAGCACGTTAATTCTGTCGAGATTCCAAGTCCACCCTATGGTGTGGAAGTATAGAGATTAAAGGGCCAGTTCAGGAGCCATCCTCGTCTCTTGATAGAGATTCAAAATTGTGAGGTCCATCAACCACAGCCCTCGTGTTGCCGTAAGTGCGACATTGATTAACAATGAATCAATCAATTTTCTATAAAAGGAGAATTGACAATTATCAAAGGAAATAATTTTTAAATACAATTTAATTTTGTTTTGTTTTTGTATTATACTGTATGAAAAAAAATAATAAATCTGCTTTCACCAAACAGTGGTACACAGGTGTGTAAGCTTAAAAAATAATTCTTAGAATTATTCTGAAAAAACAGCATTGCATTTTCAGTAAACACTGTTTTTATATTGAAGTAATATAATGTTCGAAATAATGATGTTGTGAACTCATTAATGTACCAGAGGAGCATCGAAATTCTTCAGATGCATTTCTTTTTTTTTTGCATGAGATTGTCTCTGGATAATGCAAAAAAAAAAAAAAAAAATTCTTTTCCAGAATTCCAATTAAGTAAGGATTAATTAATAGGGGGTATATATTTTCATTTATTTACACTATCTAATACATTTTACAGAAAACTTTTTGGGGTTTTACTAGTTAGTACATTAAAAAATTGTTATTTAAATATACGATAAACATTTGTAGGCTATGGCGTCGCCAGAATCCTGGGCAAGGGTACTTCACTAAAACTTGGAGGCTGTCAAAATTACTCAACACTGTAAACATGTTATTCTCACTCCATGTAATATAAATTATTAACGTGAACGTGAGGGGGTGCTGACTGACAGCAAAGCACCCCTAGTGATGCCACTTGATATGAAACTTACTTGATAGATTTGTAACTATTTTTATCATCAATATGATATAAATAGTTACAAGTCTAAGTACAAAATTAGTGTCAAACATTTTTAGTCATTTTTACTGTATTTGTAATTAGCAATTTAATGAGGAATTGATGATTTACACCTTATATTTCAACTAGCAAGGGATTATACATCAGTGAAAATTATTAGTTTTTGCTAATTTCTCCATATATATATATATATATATATATATATTATAAAACAAGAAAACAATGGAAAAGAACAATGATAATCATTACTTTTATCTCAAAAAGAAACAATTTGGAGGGAAAATAGAGAATAAGAAGAGTTTACACTTTAGATAAAAAAACAATGAATTAAAAAGGGTGATGGAGCAGTTTAATAATTCGCACTGTGACAAGGCTCTTTATCATCCATAAATAGGCAGTCAGGATCGCCAGCATCTTGAAACAGACGAACGTAAGGCCCAAGAACTTCATTTCTGCGTCTTTTAGCAGTTACAAATCTCGTCTCAGTGATGCGGAGGTCTGTTCGACAGACCGGCATGATTCCTGTCTACATTACGATTTTCTTTGAAGGAAAACAATATCTTTCAATGATGTTTCCCAAATTCGTCTGGCATAAAGACCAAAATGACGGAGTCTCCTGTAAACAGTTTGTCTGGAAACTTATAAACTATGTAGCGATTGTGAGCACTGAATATAACTCTGTGACAGAACTGACGTCATGTAGTTATTGCAGGATATCGACTTTAGCTAAAGGATATGACTGTTGGCTGACCTTGATACAGGTCGTCGGTTAATATTTCCCTTACACTAAAACCTGTGCCTCGGTCTTGAGTTCACACATTCAGAATTTCAGGCACTTTGGTTTGTGATCATACGAATTCGAGCATTTAAACGATTCATACTTTCGCAAACATGTCCAATTGTCGTTTTTGTAGCATCATTCGCTTTGTTTAATTATTATTAACGTTCCCTCACACATGCTTGCACAAAGTCTGTCCGAACTGTTCACTCCGACTGAGCAACTTTATTCGCTAACTGACGTTGGCAAACGTTTTGCGCATGATTATGTCGATTGAAATGTTTTGTGTACAAAGACAGTTTCATCTTCAGTAAATAATTCTCGATAAGTTCCTCAAGTTATTTAGAATAAAATCAAAAATACTTACTCCTTTTTTTTTTTTTTTTTTTTCCTTTTACGAATCATACTTAACTTTTGAACAACATTGTAAGCAGCTAGTGGCTACCGTGTTTTCACAGCAAATTGTTACGTGGCATTATGATGTTTTAAGCTTCGTCATTACAGAAGGATTTGATTTTTTTAAACTTGATGCCTTCATTCAGAAAAGCATATACAGCATATGGTCTTTTTCTCGCGCTGCTAGTGTGTCGCCTACTTTAGTTTCAACAGACATATTTGCTTCCATGTATTTGTCTCATGCATGCAAATAATCATCATTATAAATACATCAATATAAATGAACAAGTTAAATTTTATCCTGGAAGATTGCATCTAGTTTAATGATACGAATACTACACCATATAAAAACCTAGGATTTAGAAGACACCATGTTTTATACTGTGTTGAATTACGAAGAACACACAAACACACACACACACACACACACACACACACACACACACACACATATATATATATATATATATATATACATATACATATACTGAAAGAATAATTTAAAATATTTAAAAAGACAAAAAACCAGAAAGAAATGTAAAAATAAATCAAAAAAATAAATGAAAAATATGGAATCCAGCAAGTCAAAAAGCAATTTCGGGCTGAGGACCGAATAAACGGAGTTAAACTAGTTTCATGGTACCAACCTTCCCCCTTTGCGACTTGGTAGGCTAAATTTGGAAATACAAAGTACAAAAGAGTTCAATGATAAAAAGATGCAAAAAAGTTCAGTGATAAAAATTACAAAAATAAAATCTATAATTCCAAAAATTATCAACAAATCAAAATATAAAAATTACTTACAAAAATTCAGAGTAATGATGATTCAAATATGTAAGTAGAAAGGTAGAATAATCTTCAAATGAACAAAGAGCTTCAAGATGGATATCAGATACTCGAAATACAAAAAAAAAAAAAAAAAAAAAAAACAGTACGTCATCACTGTATAACTTAAAAAAAAAAGACTCAAGCTGTTGTTTGGTTGGTAATAAAGTGTAAAAGGATGCATACTATTAGTTGGTATTGCGTTGCTTGGTAAAGGAGTAGAATGGTATAACACCTTAAATATGTATATATGAGGTTAATCTCCTTCAAGAAAAATCAAGCTCTAATTCATATGATGAAATACTTTTTTTAAACTTTATTCATTATTATACTTCGTACTTTTTTTAAACTTTATTCATTATAATATTGTCCTATTTTAATTAAATTATTTTTCACTAATTAAATACTAAGTATATGAAATGTTTAAGGATTAATTCATGTTCCAAAACAAAGAAACTTGATGAAAAAAAACTTTTAGATTTTATTTTAATGTTTTTTTTTAATTCTTCATATGTAAAAAAACAAACTGTTTTCATTATTATTATTAGTATTTTATATATATACGTATATATTTGTTTCGAAATTTCTCTACAGACATTACCAGAGATTTAAAAAAAAAATCACTATTATTATCGAATAAAACAGTTATATAAAAATTCAATAGATGGCGACACTGTTAATTTTAAAAAAAGCCGTTTAAAATTGCTTTATGTGTGTGCGTAAAATCTGTTCTGAGAATAATATCTTCTATTTGTTGCTCCGTATCCCACTTATCAAAATCAATCTATAAAAACATGTACTAATCTGCAATAACAAAATTGTTGACTATCTAAAATGCAATATAATCAACCGTCGTTCTTTCTCATGCCATGCATCAAGTTTTTTTTTCTTTGTTTTTATATAAATCTGGGTTTCTATGTATCTTAAAAAAATATTTAGAATTCTCAAGCATGTTAAAAAGTTGAATTCGTAATAAATATGTATGATCTAGTGAAATTTTATAATTATATGACACTAGAATGCTGACTGGCTTATTACAAAAATGTGTCTAGGTATTTAGTAGTATTTTTATATTATTTTTATATCATGAATAATATTGATAAAATATATTATTTATATAAGAGCAAGAATCACAAATAACTCCTTAGCATAGTGAATGATCCATTGGTAATCAATCACATTAAAATACCAACAAATTCTTTCTTCTCAGAAAACATTTAAACTGTAGAATAACTTTCTCGAAAAATAACCAGTGAAAAAATAATTCCGGTTCTTTTTACCTCAAATGTCTTAAAATTTGGAGATTTTTAATTATTAAATAAATCTCATTATAATAATTTTTATTGTCTATTACTGCAGCAGTAATCCACATTATTATTTAACTCGAGACAATTTCTTTTACAAAGAATCGGATAAATGCTGTAATAATTTTTTGAATTGCATAAATAATTTCAAAGATATTTTACCATTGAAAGTACGTAAAACATTATCACAATAATTTATCCTGATATCTTTAACACATTAAATTCAATTATAAGGGAAATAAAAGTAGAATACTCGTATAACGACACATTAATAGAAATAATTTTAAATTTTTTGTTTCTGGTAACAAATTTGAATTGTTTAAATCGTCTCCTAAAATAAGTATGTATCGAAACAGAGGAGAATGGAAAGGAGTTATTCAATTTATAATCTTATAACTATTTGTAATTTCATACAAATGCAAATGCTATTAATAATAACATTAAAATAATTTTAAATTTTCTTTTGAGAGAGTAGATTTGAGATTATGAAAATTTGTATTTATTGACTGAGGTGTGTAACCAGAATGGTATTTTTCAGAGAAATGCTTATTTTAATGTATAATGCTGATTAATTTATCGTCATAAATGTGAATAATTTAATTACACAGATTTATTAATTGATAAATGAATTACATTACTTTACATAGAATAACATTATAAATTGACTAATAATATGAAGCATCTATATTACTTATATTTATTAATTATATGAAATAAATAAATTTTATATAAAATTGCTTTTAATATTATTGCGTGGATACATTACTATCTAATCGTCTACTTCATTTATAGTAAATTTTGTTACATAATTCATAAAAATATCTGTAAACTATTGATAAATCTGACAAATAATTATTTTTACTATTATAGAGGATGTACAAGAATTTAGAAGTAAATTATTGGTTAAAAAAACGAATCTTTCTTGAAAATAAGACATACGAAGGAATTTTAGTTATTCGTAATTTCCGTTACAATTTTTTTCAGAAATTTTTCAATTTTCGAAATGAAAAATATTTTAAGATCAACCTTCGTATTAAAACTGTTAAATATTTCAGAAAATTTTACCAAAAGTTGAACTACATAATAAGTCTGTTTTGAATTTATTAGTCATGTAACTAAAAACGTGTTTGTTCGAATGCTAAGAATAACTCAAATAATTTCAGAACCTGTCACCAGATGGCAGGAAAGTCTATTTGACGAGGAAGAGAGAATGATATATCTAAAATATTTACAAATTTCATGAATATTTATTTAGCTGATTTAAGGCATTTAGATTGTCACTTCATGTATGAGAACTTTATCTTTTTAGTTATTTAAAATTGATTATTTCAATTTAGTGGCGTTTGTGACTTCTTCCGGCATTCATTTACCGTTTTGAGCCGCAATATCTTCCTGAAAGCTTATAAAAACTTAATTGTGGAGACAGTTGGTTAAAGATTCAGTAATTTAGTGCTAAGTATTTAAGTTTCCAGATTTGAGTTTATTGTTTTAAAAAAAAAGAATACAAAGAAAGTTTATTTTCTGTTTTCTTTTTTCTTTTCCTGTGAATTTTCACGTATTGCTTGTTTTAAACAGACTAAGTTTCCTCCATGATAAAATAAGTAATTTATAACTCAAGTATTTTATTTCATTTGTATAAAGTTATATAAGGGACTTACACAAATAGTTAATCTGATTGTAATTTATCATTATTTATTAATATCACGGGCTTTGTCTGTTTATTAATTTTTCAGTCACCTGAATTAGAGTGATCAGGCAAAAATTTTCATTTGCCTGATATTGCTTCTACAAAGCTCAGAATTTTTAACTTCTAAGCGAAGAAAGCTCAGATAGTTTGAAAATGCTATACTATAAATAAGTATAAAAAATTAATTGCTATAATTCCCAAATAATATGCATAATGCTGTTATTAATGGTAGAAAAGTTGTGTGTTTTATAATACTCTATCATTTTCTTTTTCTGCTGAAATAAAAAATTAAACTCAAAATATTTTAATGTGACAGACGATTTGATTGGTTTAACTTGAATTACATTTCCTCAATTATAAACTGCTTAAAATTTTTTTTCTCACAGCATAAAGTTCGCGGTATACTCGCATCTCCATACAATTCATCTATAATGATAAGGAATATCAACAATTATCTTACAGAATAATACAATAAAAAGTTAAAAATTCCAAACAGATTTGGTAAAAAAAAAGTGAAAAATCTAACATGTTCATCAAAGCCTGAGGGCTTCCAACTTTAATAAAAATAAGAGATTTTGACCACGTTTTGTTACACACAATCAATTTCTTATTAAAACAATAAAAACAAATAAATAAATATTTCTTACGTGCTAAAAGTGAGGTGAAAGTAAGTTTGTGAGACTTCGTACTTAAAATGTAAATCCATTCTTCATTAATTTCAAAGGCACAATTTCGTTGTGCAATTTCTTTCAAAAATCTACTATCGTATACCTCACTCTCTTTTATCCAATCGAAATGTTAAGTCTTATATTATTCCCACAGGTTAACAACTGTTAGATCTGTGCACTATTAGATTCTCTCTAAGAATTGTTTAAGATTTCTGGTCAGTTGAAAAATGTTACCCTTTTCCTGTGTTGTGTTGGATTCGTTTGACTTATACTTATTTTAGGTCATTACAAATATTTCATACAGTTAAGTCTCCTATAACGCGATTAATTCATAACAAGTTCTATGGAAGCCATGTTATATATAACTGAGAATTAATTCAAATCGGGAAATGTGTTCCAAGGAAATTGCCGTTACCAGAAATATATAAATAAAACAAGTCATGTTAATTTATATCACGTTATATGGAAACCGTGTCATAAGAAACTCAGAATTAATTCAAATTAAATGAATCCGAAACGAGTTATAGAAAATCTCAGAAATAAATAAATTGTTCATAAATTAGACCAATTGAAGCATGTATAAGAACTGCATTTTAAAAATATCAAGTTGTTATTGATATAGTTAATAAATGAAATTTTACTTTAGAAATGGCAATGAGTATATAGATTTTACATATTTGAGTTTAATTTCATTGAATATTATCCCCAGTTCATATAATAAAACTATAAATTTTAAAAAAAATGTTTCCAACAAAAAAAAGTTCTTCATTTGATGCTTATGTAAGAGTGTAAGAGTATGGTATGAGTCAGGCGCTTCGCACCTAACGGGCAGCCATTTGCAATAGTTTTCCTAACTTTTTATCACTTTTCTTTAAAATCCTAAATGTAGATTCAAATTTAATAATTTTGCTTCATACGATAGTTTTTATGTCCTTCAAACTATTTAAAATTTGTATTTTGTCTAAAGGGATCCATAGTTCCTTTTTAACTGTTTTCTGCTTTTATTTATATCAGCCATTTTGCAAAATATGGATAATTTTTTTTCATGTAAATATTTTAGCAGATTAAAAATTTCACCTAGATGTTTATAATGTTGAACAATTATAATATCGAAAATTAACCAAGTCAAAAGAACTTTATTATACAATCATCTAAACACATTTAAAGATAATCTTAGAATAAATTATAAGAGAGTAATGCTTAATTGTGTGTGTTGGCTCATTTTTAGGGAAAATCCCTGATAACTGGAATTGATTAATTGAAAAAAAATCAATTTCAATACAAAATATTTTTTTTACTTTCTACTACAAAAATTTAACACATCGAATAAATGCTGCCATAGATAAATTTTTCAAGCCATTTAAGTTGATGGGATGTTCTCACACGAAAAATACGCTGTAAGGTGACCGCGTTTTCGGAGAGCTGTCGCAATTTCGCTCCACGTTGTATGGAAATCGCGTTATAGGAGACAGACTGCATAGCTTTATTTAATTTACTTCTGTATTATTAATAAAGAGGATAGATTTTACATACATTTTATAACTCCCTCTACTTTTCTTTTTTCCGTACTCCTCTTCCAGTCAAATTTCTTGTGTGTATAAGCAATGTTAAGTATTTAAGAGCTTGGGAAGTAATAGAAATTTGTTGTGCTTTATCCATTATTTTCTATGTACTTTTTAATGACAAACCAGATTTACAGTACTCATTGTCATGCTCTTAGGGAAGATAAGATAATCATGAAGCCTATCTCTTTTACGTTTTTCGAACAATCCCTTTCTTTGGGTTGCATTTTTTTCACCTCCCTCTTTTAAGTGTTCTGATAATTTCTGGTTTTTTACTTGCTACAATTACCAGTTTCTTCTTTACTGTCACTGGAATTTTTTTTTCTTTCTAAAATTTCTGTTAATTGTTTTCCAAACTACTTTTGAAAAAGGCGTCTTTAGTGTTGCTTGTTTTGATTATGAAATGGATTTTCGTATTAAAAAAAACCAGTAAACGTATTTATATTAATTGCAGCCAGATCAATTATATTGTAGAATAAATGTACATGCTATCTCCAAGTTTTTTCTCTCTTTCTTAATGTGTTTGTTAATTTATCTGTAGAATCTACTTCATCTTTAGTTTCATTATATAAACCTATAATACAAAATTAAATCTGGTTCATTTTCTTTCTCTTCCGAAACTGTGACCGCATCAAAAGTTTAAATGAAAATACTGATGCTATTACTGTATGCATGAAACAAGTGATATCTCCGACTGAAAACCAAATAATGAAAAAAAAAAAAAAAAAAAAACCGAACTTATTTTTACATATTTCTATGCATATTAGTTATATGGGCCGATTAGACCCAGTCAAGTAAAATCTCGTTTTTTATTATTAGGTAAAAAAAAAAAAAAAAAAAAAAGCAAATCTACAAGCCTGGAAAAAATTATGAATCGAACAAATTTAGCTATTTGAAGAATACTAAAGAAGTAGCATGCATCGTAATTAAAACTCGCTAGAGCTATCATAAAATAAATTACAGAAATGGGTTGATTAGAACCATTCAGTGTAGGAAGGTTAAATTAATCTTTGTCCTTTTGCACACGTTTGATCAGGCAACTGAAAGGATTGAAAACTGCCAAAATGAAAAAAATAAAACTAAAATTACCAAAACAGTAAATACAATCATCCCTAAATAGACAAAGATAAAATAAAATCAACCTGGCAACTTACCATTATACAGTTTCTGAATTGGTCGTTGTCGATATCATAAAGGTCATAAGATGCTGCTGACATAAAGGGAGAAACCCTTTTAATAAATAGATTTAATTTTCTGATCGTTAAATTGCACTAACGGAAAACTTTTTTTCCAAGTTCATTTCAGCTGTTTGCAGAAATAAAATGACTCAGTCAAATTAACACAAATCTCAATAAAATGGTAAAATTTAATGAATTATTAGCAATGGTTATTGAATAATTTGCGCATCGTGTGTTCAAATCGAGTGTTCTAATATTTAGACAAGATCAGAATTCCAGATGACATTTCTCGAGTTTTTTTTTTTGCTAGAAAATAAACGAATCAGTGTGTAAAAGCATATTTGTCGATTTCCAGGATTACGACTGTTGTTCAGAACCGTTTGGAAAAACTGTTCTAAAAGTGATTTATAAGAAATTTAATATTGATAAGGTTATTGCATTCGAAGCATTTAATTACTTTGTTGTGTGTGTGTGTTAATTTAAAAAAAATTATGTATTTTTAATATTAAGATTTATACACACAGAGATCAAAGGTATACCACAAGGTAGTAAATGATTAGCCAATATTTATCTACATTTTTATGAAGATAATTTTTATAATTATAATAGTTTTAGAATGGTTAGATGTATTGATTATTTTATTTTCTTTCAAATTAATACTAATAAAGATTTTAAGCATTTTTTTATCTTTTTATGCAGAGTATTTAAATTTACTGTAAACTAATATCAATAAAAATGAACCGAAATATTTTGATATTTCTTTAAAAGTAGATGATAATAAAATTTTGTGTGATATTTATGAGAAATGAGGCCTGTTCTTCTTAAGGATTAATAAAGTTCCTTTATTTGAGAGTTCTTTATGTATACATATTTTTAAAAATTTAATTTATAGTCAAATTTTAGATAATATTAGAATGGTGTCTAAACATAGGAGATTTTCTGTAAAATAGATAAGTTTAAAAAAATATTTGGATGTAATTTTATCTATGAAATTTATGAAGAAGATTTTAAATGTTATTATTATAATTTTTATGTACTATTTTTTCCGGTTTAAAATTGTTTTTTTAATTTTTATATGTATTTTAAATATGGTTTTGCAGATATCTAAGAGGTTATTGTTTTGGGTGGGGCGTTTTGGCGTACCAGATCAATTTTCAATTTTTTATCGTTTGCTTCAATTTTAATTACATTTAGCTGATATAATATTCAATTTAATAATGAATTGTTTGCTTTAATTTTAATATCGAAAAAGTTTACTATTGTCCATATCTCGATATTTCACTGTTTACTTAAATTATTATATTTAACTGAGTAATTTAATACTACTTATATTAAAAATTGCGTACATTGGGTGGCTAAATCTATTCTTTGTAAAACTTTGCATAGAACTTTTAATGTTTAGTTTTCTTTTTTTTAATTTTGCTTATAAGATTTAGCTCCCATCCTTTTTTTGCTAAATTAAGATCTTTACAAAAAAATTTGTGCAGTAATATGCCTTATCCCTGATAGATGGTTCTGCTATATTTGGTTTTAAATATGGTAAAGTTATAGGTTTGTGTTAAAATTCTGTTGTTGCAATGTATTTGTCTATGCAAGGTTTTTTTTTTTTTCAGAAAAAATCTTTTTAATATGATTGCTTAAATTTTGGATTGTTCTTTCTCTTTTTCTTTGGTTAATGCTTTTTTTTCTTTTTTTTCTATTTCTATATTCATTTTTTTTTTCAATTCTTAAAATGTTATATGGTCTTTTGGTTTTTCATATTTATATTTTTATGGTAGAGGTTTTTTTTTCTATAATATTTGTCTGCAGGTGAATGTTGGGTTAGTAAAACTTGTAAATCTCTTAGATGCCAGATTCAGATTTTACAAATGTTAGAGATCATTTTCTTTTACAGCTTATTTTGAACATTTGTTTTCAGTTTTTCATGCCTAGATTTGTACTTTTAGACATTGTGTGGTTTATCTTTTTTCTAATTTTCTTATTTTCTATCAATTACTTTTCCCTTCATTATTTGTTTGTTGAAGTAATTACTGGGTTTTTTCCCCCTCTTAAAAAATATGTTCATTTTTCTTCTATAATCTAAATAACTTATACTTAGGTAGTCTTTATAATTTTAGGGAAAACTGTTTGTTATTTTTAAACACACACACACACACACATATATATATATATATATATATATATATATATATATATATATATATATCATTAAAAATCCAGTTAATTGAATATAAAGTGTAATATTTCAAGTAATAAGACTTTTTTTATTTAGTTTCTTTGGAAGTAAATACTCAACTCACATTCAATATGCCAAAAATAAACTGGAGTCAATTTATGAATGAACATATCAATGAAATCACGAAGCGTATTTTAAACATACTTTCTGAGATTTTACTTCATTTATTTTGAGTACGAAAAACAACTGAAGTGACAAAAAATAGCTTTTTGTGTTAAAAAAAGATTTAAGTTTATAAAATTATATGATATCTGTGAAAAACTTCCTTTATTTGAAAATTTCTTGTGCCAATGTTATTTTTTGAATTATTTTTAAAGTCTTGTGTGAGTAAGAAAATAAAACTAACGGGGAAGAAAGGGATAAGGATTACGATTTTAAAAATCTGTGTTAGAGGGCATTACATACAATTCTTTTAAGTAGTGAATTATGAAAATTGCTTAAATACACAAATCCATTTCAATTCTAAGCTGACAATCTTTCAAATTTCAACACGTGTCAGTCAGAATTATTTACAAGATGCATTTACCTTTCTCGTTTAAGTAACTGTTCGCCTAAAATCAAAAATCTAGAATGGTAAGTTTTATATAAAAATAGGCTTTATTCTTTGATTTTCAATGAAGTGAACAGCAAACTCTTCACTCTGATTGGGTGATTAATTTTGCACGTTGATATCTTCAAATAAATTTTATTATTTTTCTCAAAGGAGGAGCATCATCTATACTTTTATAAACATATATATCTGTAGCTATTTGCCGCATATAACGAAACCATTCGAAATATAGTAAACAAAGCTATATGAAAGATACCAATCAAATAAATATATGCAAACTTCTTTATTTAAAAAAAATATATCCTCGTTTATTCAAGTATTTAATTTAAGGGAATAAAATATAATAATAATAATAGTTTTAAGCTTTACCTTATAAATATTTTTCCTTTTCTTAGTAGATTGGAAAAAGTTCACAAGAAACTCCTTTTATTTTAAAAAAAAATCGTAACTGTTGATTAACTTTTTGACTTCTAAATATTTAAGTATATTTACCTAAAGAGACCTACAAATATCGGAACTGTGAAGTTTTATACAGGCAAGAATCAGTTAGGCATTTTGTTATATTTATGAACTCTCACGATCCTAATTTCTATAAATCCATATATTTTTTCGACCTAAAAAGCTCGTACTCAGTTTATTTAAGGATTCTGATTTCTCATTACTTTTCAAATAATTGCGGAAATAAATTCAGATTCATCATCGCATATCACATTCTAAAAGAGTTTACCTCTAATGCATCATTATTTGTCGAAGGGCTTAAAAAAATTAAGCGGAGAAGACTTTTATGAAGGAAATAAAATTAATGAACTATTTAAAATATTAATTAACTATGCTCCCGGAAATTTACTATTTCATATAAAAATAAATAGGAAGTAAATAACCCCATTATATAATAATCAGTTAAGAAATCGCTTGAGAATACTATATACTAAAAGCTTATTTTATTATAATAACAGTTTTGTGCTTCATTAATTAATGTTTCATTCTGACAAGCTCCAGAGGCATGTGGCTGACAGCAAATTCTAAATCGAAAAAAACCTTTCAAAATATAGGTTCTTCATTGACACCATTAAGAAAAATGTCTGGCATGATTTGTTCGAAGAACGAATATTGAAGATATACTTCAAGTACTTAGAATTATTACTTTCATCAGCATTGAACCATCTATGATTAGACCAGTCCAATGAGGTGATAATCTTCTGCAGAATACCAGGAAACAAATTAGGACCAGATGAAAATATATTCGAACCAGGGGACGTGAAAGTGGACGCAAATCAATTATGCATCAGGTTTTGCTTTAATTTGGTCCAGCCTTGACAAGTACAGTCATTTATCTGTCTGCTATTTGACACCCTATGGTGGGATCTATGCGCTTCACATAATAGATGTATTTTTCATGGAAATCATTTTTTGCAATAAACTCTTATGTTGTCTGCATATAAAGAAGTGGAAGACATAAACTGTAGAAATTTATGTCTGAGCGGTCTTTGTGCTAAAAACTGAAACAGCGATATTTTTCTGTAAATTAATTTAATTGCCTCCCTGTTTGTGTTTTGAAGCTTCCTTTTCCTCGTTATATATAATGCATCAAATAAACCATAAAATGACGATTATTTATATAAATGTTTTGCAATAAACTAATCTTTAGTTAATTAGTTCCAGGCTTCTTTGAGCTGTTAATCATTTGTTTAGTCAAAAACAAATACATTTTACTATTTGTTGGACATTTTTGAAATTATACTGAATTATAAAATAAAGTTTAAACTTTTTCGTAGTATAAAACCTGTTTAATAGTCTTTCATATCAATATTTGTCCTTACGTTCCCTAAGAAATATTTATTGGACATTCTTAATCACTTTGTAAACTTAATATACATATATAAATGTAAATAATTATAATGAGGCATACAGTGAATAATATAACTATTTTTATATAATAAATAATATAACTATTTTTATATAATAAATAATATAACTATTTTTATATAATAAATAATATCACTATTTTTATATAAAAAATAATATAACATGCATTATATAAAAAGTAATCAGATAACTTTTTTTCAAGATACCATTCTCTTATTCTTATAAGAATTCCGACTCTCTTTGAAGTAGCTAAACATTGACACTGAAAATTTCTTAGAAAAAAAAATTTTTTTCTTGAAAAAAGTTTTCAGAAGGCCATTGAAATTGCGACAAATAATGTATTATAGAAAATGTTGTATTATATCGATGAAAAAAGTAAAAAAAAAAACATCTGAATTAAATCTTCGTTTAGAAACACTGAAGCAAAAATATCTACAACTTTTATTCTATAAGGATATGATAAGAATTTAAAAATATTATTTTAATTCAATAACTTTCATTAAAATTCTATACAGGTCACTGTTTATACTTTTTTTTATTTAAGAGTGGTACGATAAAAAATATACTATAAAACAAATTGGAACATGTATTCGAATCGGTAAGGCTAAAACTATTATAGTGACATCTAAACATCTTATTAAACTATTCTTATAGTTATTTTGTCAAAATTAGTTTGAATTCATCTATGTAAAGCAAAATTCACACTTCTTCGAAAAATTTAAATTTCATTCAGCTAAGTATAAAAACACAGTTATTTTTTTTAAAAAAAAAATCAGAGCAAAAAGCACATTCCAATCATGTTGTGAAAACAAAATTGGGCAAAATTTCCTTCAGCTATTCACTTTTATTTACGTGAAGTATATCAATTTAGAGTAAAGATCATAAATCATTATTATAAAAAACAGTTTTTAAATAATTCATCTAACATTGTATGATAGTTGAATAATTTAAATAATTCACATTTTTGAATTGAATGATTTAAACTATTCTAGTCAAAATTGGAATCATTCATTTTTGAGTAGGGAATGATTCAAATGATGATTTTAGAGCTCTTTAAATTTTAAAATGCTAATAATAAAAGGAATTTTCTTACGATACAAATTAATACGTTTTTATTTAAATAGCTGAATAATTATCAAGTCATATCTGAACAAGAACAGTTTTTTGTAGCAAATAAAATTAATTTGTCAGTAGATATACATTATTGAATAAGAACTATGGTAAAATCTGTCAAAAGAGAGAGCTTAAAATATCATTTCTTTTTTTTATTTTATTAATGAAAATGTTATAATATGGTGTTTGCAAAATATTATTACTAATTTCATCATAATACAAATATTTTTTCAATCCTTATTAGGCTTCATAAGTATAAAAAATACATTAAATTCAGTAATGTCATTCTTAAGGAAACAAAATTATCATCCTTCAAACGTAACTTTAAATAAACGTAAAAAACTAATTTTTAAAACGTAATGTATATAGAGATTTTAACTCTATTAAGATAATATATCATCTTAGAGCTAATTTCTTACTGTTTGTTGTTTACTTTGGTTAAATCTTAAATTTAATTAAATCTTAAATTAGATTTTTTTTAAAAAAATACGAAATCTTTCATAAACTAGTATTTGTTTTATGTTGTGTTATTTTAAAAAAGAGGTGTTTTTGATTCTTTTCTCTCTCTCTCTTTTTTTTTTTTTTGAAATTTTTTTCGCGATTTTCTACTAATAATGGTATTAGTCGTATTAATTAATTATAAAAGTAACTAAACATGAGACGAATAAATGAGATATTCAAATTGATAAATAGCACCTTGCTTTGCCAAATTTTTTTTTAACTAAGAAAAAAATATTTTGCGACTACTTATTAAGTTGATGAGAGAATAGAGAATAAGTTTCAAGAGTGAATAAAATAATAAAGACGATTTCAATGTCTTACACAACAAATAAATTAAGTTCCTCACTAACTTAAAAAAAAAAGAGAATAATTTACTAAATTATTTATACGTTAATATGTTTTTCTTCGAAAAGTATGAGAAAAATTGTTTCAGCGAAGATACTGTTCTTGAACTTTAATGATATATTTAATATTACATATAAATACTGTTTCACAATGTAAATCACTGCAGTATTAGGCAAATAAAATGTAATTAATCAACTAATTACAAATAGTTTGCTCTTGAAGAAGTAATTCTTAAAATAATATTTTTTTAAATTAATTTGTGAAATTCATATTAAAATATATAAAATAAAGACTGTTGAGCCATTAAAACAAATTTTATGAGTGAATGAATAATCGTGTATTTTATTTATCAAGTCAAGCTGAAAAGACGCAGAGTTTTTATGTGACTCTTCGAACATTTTATTTGAGACCAAAAACCTGAACTTACTAGAAAAATCTATCTGGGTGATCAATATCTTATGAAATCAAATTTTATTTTTAAGTTAAATATAATTGATGTTCATTCAATATATATATAT
>BMAW01110486.1:431213-456802 GCA_019974015.1 Nephila pilipes | reverse complement strand
TTCTCATATTTTCGCTAGAGAAAGCGAGTCTATATAGGGAAATACATTGAGCCAAATGCAGACATATTTTTATACCTATACTGTAGTTTATCTAAGAGCACAGCACTCTTAATAAAGAATCTTCCAAATTCCTGACAACCATTCTTATGGTTGAAAAAAAAATTCATTCAAATACTATATATTGTGAAACTGGTGCTAATGCACAAAGTCCAAAATAAAGAAAAAGTATCGACAGATACAGCAATAAATTTTTCCGCCTTCGTAAATCAGAGCATCGATGGGATATCAGCGAAGATTTCCTTGATCTACAGAACCCGAGACTCCTCTGGTAGGGTAGGATATAGAACGCCCACTGAGTCGAAAGGCAGTTTCTTTCCGTGTCTAGTTATTACACCTTAGACTTCAATGCATTACTTCGTTGCACAAGTCCCGTATCTTCTCCCTTTACTTCCCTTCTTCTGCTTCTTCTTTTTTCTTTCTTTTCTTCTTCTTCTTCTTCCCCCTGTATTTTCTCTTTGCTTTTATTTTATCCCAAGAGTGGAGAAGGCGAAAGAGATAGAGCCCGGAAAGTCAAATATAATTTCACCATTGTACTCTTCCTCGCGAGTACAGTCCATTACTGAGTGTCTGACAACAGTTTCGCTTTGCAAGGGCTGGGTAATGACTGCAGAAATATCGCTTCGCCCGCCTAGTAACAATCTTATCAAAAATTTAAGCCCCTGGCGTCAGGATCGGCTAGGGCCTCCACGTACCACAGACACACCATCAGCGCTCTAATAGAGTTCGTAGAGCAACGCTCGCCTGTTTCGACATCCCCCCCTACATACTTCCCCAGATCTCGGTTCTATCCCTGGCTTTAACTTCATTATTTCGGATTCTATACCAATCTCCTCGGGAAAGGAGGCGACACAATTCTCTGGAGAGAAGGTACCACCGCTGCAAATGCCAACAAATTACGATCGTAGGATTCCTACAGGTCTTCCCTTCGCTCGCTCACCAACCCAGGGAGGAATGGAACCCCATTTACCCCAACTGGCTGCTCACTACCGACCGACGTGGGTTCTTTTTTTTTCTTCTTTTTCCCCCTTTCATTCCCTCCCGCTTTCTAAGGTATGATATTCGGACCCCCTAACTTAATTTCGATAAAACGTATTACATACAAAGAACGTTCGCGTTTTCCATTCTGATGTAAATATTCTGAGGTATGGTTTTTGATGAAACGGATTCCTTCCAGGGAGGAAATGTGGTTACTTAGGTGCCCTTGTAGAGAAATGGGTCTATAATCGTTTGTTTGGGACTAAGCGTCAATCTATTAATCTTTGAAATAGATGATGAGAGTTCTGAGAAATATTTATGGAAAAATGAATTGTGTATCAAATATCCTTAATTTACGCCTTTGATTTTCTTTCTTTTTATTACCTTTTTCATAGAAAAAAAAACAGTCTGGAGTTTCTTTCTGTGAAATAATTAACTATTCAAATATTATAGAAAAGGAAAGTAAAAGTATTTCAGAAAAAATAATTGAAAAAGTAAGACATTAAATACTTTACTATTAAAGACAGTTATCTTTATGTTGAATAAAGAATTTCTGTTTTTAAGCCTATACAATGTAGTTTAAAGCTCTAGATGGATAATTTAAATCAATTGAAAGAGGAAGATTGTGTGATAGTGAGAGCTGGTAAAAGTTTTCAGAACCTTTCTTGTTGTGGTGTATTTCTTCAATGAAATTACTTTATTTTCATACTGAAATGCAATTACTTTATTTTCATACTGAAATGAAATTACTTTATTTTCATACTACTTTTTCCTTTCCAAAGAAAAAGAGCATAGTTAATATTCTCGGCAGATAAACAGGAATTCGTTTTACAACAGTTTAGTTTGAAGCTGGAGGTAAATATTGAGAGTAGAAGCCAATAATATATATATTTCAGGTAAACGTTAATGAAAATATGAATCATTAATCAAAATTTTTTATTCCTCACCGTTCCATATTTAGCCATTTTTTCAAGCAAGAAAAATAAGAAATAATAATTTTAAACCAATATGGGCGGATTAATCAGCCATCTAAATAATATTGAAGCAAATAAATACTTATACAATGTAAGAAAGATTTATAACAAAGTTCTGTAACACATTTAGCACAATTCTTAGAGAAAAAAATATATTGCAATTTGAGAGAGAAATGACGGTGAGAGAGAGAAATGCTGAAAATTTCGATAAATATTTTACAAATATAAAAGTTTCCTTTCAAAAATTATTAACATCCTATGGCATGATTTTTTAATAAAACAGATTCTTTCTATTATAAAAAAAATATATTTTGAAGATAAAAATATGTTTATATTACTTTTGAGTTGAAATTGTGAGGATTAGTGTATTAACAATTGTATTTCGGTATATTCAACGTTTTCAACTTACTATATCTACCGACTGTATATATATGTGTGTGTCCATTACTTATCAGTAAAATTAGATGAATCTGAAACAGGTGTTTTTGAAAAGATTTATAACTTAATTGCGATTAAATCAGGCAACTTTATACAAGAGAAATCCAAAAATTTGTATTGAAAAATTGTATGATATAAATTTCTTTATAACTTAACCATAACTTTCCTTTAATTTCTGATACAGAGATTCTATTCCTAAAATTGTAAAATATCACTTTAATCACTGTTTGAAAGGACAAGAAAATTAATAAGATGAAGGATGTTAAATTTTATTCCGATTATGTGTATTTCATTCAATTAATTTCTAAGTTTGAATACACGTTGAGTGAAACTTACTTTATTCAATTAACGTTTTTCTTTGTGATTTAAGTACTTCGAGACATAACTTTTATAAAAGAAATTCCTTTCTAGCGGGAAGAAAAATGTGGGTAATTATCTTAGGTGAATATAATAAGAAATGGATTACATTTCATTGTTTAGAGATAGAGAGTTAGATGTCCA
Source organism: Nephila pilipes (assembly GCA_019974015.1). NCBI lineage: Eukaryota > Metazoa > Arthropoda > Arachnida > Araneae > Nephilidae > Nephila > Nephila pilipes. Next base: position 453,854 of record BMAW01110486.1, on the reverse strand, counting down.
TTACTTATCAGAAACAACATTTTGCAAAAATACTTACAAAAGAAAAATTAGAAATAAAAAATCTTATATTTTTTTAATCCGAAAACTTAACTCCGTTTTTTACTTCGAAATAAAAATACTTATTTTGGACTTAGTACTACTTTATTAATACTGAATGGAATTATATTAATCTTAAAGTAAATAATTGAATTAAAGAGTGGAGATATCGAAATATATTTACCTAAACATTACATGTATCAACACTATACATCTTATTATATAGAAACATTTAAATATTTTATAAATATTAAAACTTTATACTTAAAAATACAGATAAAAAAATTAAATAAAATGCGTCTTTATCTGCCAATATGGAATTTAATCAGTCTGGCTCCCGTTGAAAATATTAAAGATTATTAGAAGATAAAAAAAAGAGCATAAGAGTTTTTGTTGAAAATGCCTTTTCATATGAAATACTTAGTATATTTTAAAAAATTGTTGTGAATTCATATATAAAAGTATATAATGATACGTATTTAAATGTATCATAAAATATAAATATATTTAACTATTTTATAAATAAATTCATCTATTAATCAATGAAAGACAATTGTTTTGCAAATACGTAACGGATATACGGAATAAGTTTGTTAAAGAATTATTATTCTGATAGTAAATTATTTATATTGCTTATACTTCAGCTGTAGTGAACTAAATAGATCGAAACAGTATAAATGCAAAAAATTTCAAATATAAAATTATTTTTTACAATGTGAATATATGTATATATATATATATATATGTGTGTGTGTGTGTGTGTGTTTGTGTTTGTGTGTGTAATATCGCTATTCTAAGATAAATGATTGAAAACAATTTTATATATTGGCAGAGAAAACTTGCAAACCAAAGAAATATTGAAAATATTTACAAGGAAAATTTTTTAGCACTGAATGGAAATAAGAATTATTCTTGGGATGCAGTCCGAATCGCCTTCAAAACAATAATTATCAAAATAAATGAATATTATTAAGGAGTGTGAAATAAAATGCTTTTATGTAATTTAATACACTTTACTCTATGGTATATGGTAAATTTCTATATATTAAAAAATTTACGGTGGTAAAATGAAAAAAGGATTGAATGTTTTCTCAATTTCGTTATTTTTTAAAATTTTTCTTTATATTTATTTTGTTCATCATAAGGACTTCTTTAAATGAAATTATGGAGAGTGGTGAAATTGTAATCTTTGTAAAAAAGTTTAACTTATCTCTAAAAAAAGTAAATATTAGGCACTTAGGTAATCCGACCAATATAAAAATATTAGAAAGGCAAAAATAGTTAAGCTTTACATTTGGTTAGAATGTCGCAGTGATTCTAGATTTAAGTATGAATGTTATGTTTGGTTAGTCAGACAGCTCATTCAATGTTATAGTATATATTTCTGGAGTTTAACTTATCTCTAAAAAAAGTAAATATTAGGTACTTGAGGTAATCCGACCAACATAAAAATATTAGAAAGGCAAAAATAGTTAAGCTTTACATTTGGTTGGAATGTCGCAGTGATTCTAGATTTAAGTATGAATGTTATATTTGGTTAGTCAGACAGCTCATTCAATGTTATAGTATATATTTCTGGTTGTTAAACAATTCCAAGAGATCCTGCCAGTAGCATCAAAATAATTGGTTTTTAGTAATCATCATGACTCATCAGACAGCAGTCTATGTCTCAGTTATTTATATTTAGGATAATGACACCTTTTGCACCTCAAACATTCTTCGTCATAACTATCTGGCGGATGAAACCATTTTTGCTTTTCTTGGAAAAGATTCACCGGATGCAACCCAACGTTTTGATTTTTTGCTTGATTTCTGGTACATAATGATTAATACAGGTTTCACCGACAATGACAACTAGACACAAAATGACGTCAAAAACTCGACGTGGCAGCAATAAAATTTTAATTCATCAACAAATGACGACCAAATCAAAATTAACCTATGAATCAATGTCAAATTTGCTTTGGCTCCGTTTAACAGATGGCAACACTCAATGGAAACAACGGTTTACCTCAATGATGCCATCTGTCTTTAAATACATGTACTTTTTGTACCACCTTCGTAGTTATTTGTATAATGAATTTATTAATTTTAGTCAGCAGCTAAAAATGTTCATATAATTTTGAAGTTAATATATTAATACGATTGAAGAATATCATATCCATTATGAAAAAAAAAGGAAAAGTTATGTCATTTTATGAACATCTTTTGTCTGAAGAGTAAGGAGGAATTATGTAACTTGCCCCCCCTCCCCATTTAAAAACAGAACCACAACAAGCTTCGACTAATTATGAAAATAAAAATGCATAAAATTAGGAATAATTTTATAAGCACAGACAAACTATTAATTTAAAATATTTGTTTGAATAAATATATAAATACAAGCATAAAGTACTTTTAATCAAAGAAATAATTATATCATATAATAATTGTTCGGCTTAAAGCTTAACATTTTCAACAAACTTATGTTTAATAAAATCAAATAGGTTTGAGATGAATTATATACAAAATTTAATTGGAATGGTAAGGCAAGAATACTTAAAGAGCAATTATTTTTCCACACATAGATTTACAAAAAATGACGAAGGACAGCATTTCAAGGTTAGCGGGAGAAAAAAACAACTAAAAAATACCTCCGGTCCGCTGGGAGATTTTTTATACCAATTAATTAACATTAATGTAGGATATTTTGTTACAGCTGTTTGAAGAAATATTTCTAGAAGCAAAATTTAAGATCTACAACTTTGTTTACAGAGTAAGTGTTTTGACGAAATATGAATGTTCATGTAATTCATCTGTCGAAATATTACTCATTAACAAATGAAGGAATAAACTTCGTTAACGGATAGAATAAAGAACGAAAAATAATTATAATTTCTATATTTATTTATATCAGTGAAGAATTAATAAGCATTATATTATAAAATTAAGTTAAGTGAAAAACAAAACAAAGTAATATGAGACAATAATAACTTGTATGAAGTAAATTTTTTACCCTGTTATCATAGTCTAATACTTGTAGAATATCGAAAATATCTTTATCTTGTTTTCTCATGAATATCAAGGTAATATTACTAGTTTTAAATAATTTTACCATTTTTTGTTTAAATTAATGACATTACTGTAAGTATCTTTTTTTGGTTATTGATTGTTTATTATAAATGTCATACTTTGAAGCAAAACGAAGGCAACTGGCAACGAACCTCGTATTTCGAGCTTCAGTCAAGAAGTGACGAGGACGACACCTGATTTGGCCCTTTCCTTCTCAAATTTCCACACCACACCAAAGGGCAGATTTGGGACTTCGACAAATTTAATATGCATCAGATCCACTTCAAGGCGAGCATCAGGGGCATCCAGGCTTGAGCCTACGACTTGAGAGAAACAACGCCGGCCTCGAGTTCGTAACCACGATTACTAGGTTACCACGCCCGCTTTTTATCGGGAAATCAAAACTACTGGTACAAAAGTCCTCAGAAAATAAAGTAAATTTATATAAATTTCTACATATGTTTTGATTATTTTTATGTAATATTGTTTAATACGTTGCGCGTCATTTGCACACCGGTAATCATTTTCAGTTTCTTCATTCAGACCGTGTAACCCCAGGTGGACATTTTACGACTATTTTTAGTGCTATGTCTTCATCCGTGGATGGGGCCGCGGTAGCCTAGAAGTCAAGGCTTCGGATTCGTGACCGGCGGTTTTCGTTCAGTCGCGGTTTCAATCCTTGGCTACCAAAGACCCGCCTTGTAGCCGGGGCTGATGCACATTAAATCTAACGGAGCTCAAAGTCTTCTCATTGGTGTGGTGTGGAAGTTAGAAGAGGGTGGTGCCTGCTCAGGTATCGTCCTCGTCACTTGACCGTGGTTCAAAATTACGAGGTCCGTTGCCAATAGCCCTCGTGTTGCTTTTAGTGCAACGTTAACAAAAAACTAAACTAAATTCATCCGTGGATATGTTTTATAAAAGCTTTGTATATGCTTACTGATTATTCGGTCAAAGGGCACATCATATTTTGATGCGGGCTGGGCAAATAAAATTTTTTTCTATTTTTGACTCTTCTCCCCTGCGTTGGCAAGGATGAAAATTTTAAAAACAAACTCATAGTTTTTAGTTTTTAGTTGGATTATACAAATCTTATTAGATTATACAAATATGTATAATTCAACAAGAGAATACCTGTAATCATAAACTTACTATTTTATTAAAAATATTGTAAAAACAAAAATTGAACCTACAAGTGAAATTTTTGTAATCAATGCGAAGTTAAACGTGCTAAAGTTATTCCATTAACACTAAATTGGGAATTTTTGAAACATTAATACTAAATTGGGAATTTTTAAAATATTGAAACCGAATATAGAGTTCTTTTAAAATAAGAGAATGAAATATGGTACTTTTAAAGTTTCAGAATATTCAATGCGATATTTTTAAGATAGTAATTATAAAGCTTGGATGTCCCCAAATGCTTAAGATAACCGAAAGTTTTCAAAGTTTCTTCTTTGTTTCATTTCACTTAATATGAGATATTAGTAATGCTTTTAATTGATCTAACTCCCATTTAAAAAATGAGAAAGAGAATTCTAAATTTTAAATTTGTTTTTAAACATGAAATGATCCACGCTCTTCGCTACGAAAATTATAGAATACTGATCCTCATATTATTTTTCCTTTTTAAAGAAATGCATTGATATCCAAAAAAATTTTAATGAGGCTTTTGATCCTAGAACTGGCTTTGATTTCAAAATATTAGCAAAAGTTTTTAATATCATACATTTTTTTAAACGTATGTATATTTTTCCACCATAGATTTTGGTTCAAAATATTTCTCTCTCTTATCTTGTGATCGCCATGCAAAGGGACTGATGCACGTTAAATCTGTCGAGTCTCCGAGTCCTTCCTCTAGTGTGGAAGCTTAGAGAGGGAGGTGCAGCTCAGGTGCTGTCCTTGCCATTTGACTTAGGCTCAAAATTATAAAATCCATTGCCAGTAGCTCTCATGTCGCTTCTAAGTCAGACGTTAATAAACAATAAATCAAAAACTATCTCTTAATTTGTTATTTTTTTTCCCTTTAAGTACTGTAAAAATGTTTAAGTGAGAATTTGTATTTTTATTCAGAATTTTGAATTATATATATTAATCATTTAATACTGCCAAATGAATAAAGCGATATGAAAAGAAAAAAAAAGATGTAAGCATTGAAGACTGTGTCACATTTGGGACTTTTTCATTCGGAAATATATATTCTAATAATAATAAAAAAGAAAATGCAATGAAAATCTGTAAAAAATAACCCCTTTATATTTTGAAAAATAATCAAACCATTTTTTTTTTATTAATTTTTATTTACATTAGGAGGATACGAAATTTATATTCTGTGAAGAAAAAATAATTGTTTCAAGATAATTATTTGTTTGCATATTACTAAATAATTTATGCTTTTGTGGATTTATAAGATCGTTTATGAATACAAAATGAATTCTTAATTGTAATTAAGTCGTGTCACATAACCAAGTTAATTGCTAGAAAAGATTAATCATTATTTGTGCACTATCATTGCGATAAATTTCAAATTATGAATTCATTGTCATTCACATACACCACTACTTTTTCTCTCAAATGAATGTTACATTTAATTTTTTTAAAAGTTAGACTGGTGTATTGCTCCACTATATTCTTCTTATGTTAATTTAACATTCAAAAAGATTTATTGTAAAAGGAAAACTTAATGATACAGATTTGATTTTGCGAGATAACTTTATGTAACGGTTGCTTTTTAAATTTTTTTATTGTCTTTCTGTTTTGACGAACACTAATCGGAACAAATAAAATTTAAGAAAATACTTATCACAAATACAAAAAAGCAAATAAATTAAATGCAGCTCTTTTCTACAAATAAAAGGGAATTCAAAGAAAGAATGAACCAAAAATGTGTTTAGTATCATGTCTGTGATTTCATATGAATCGGTCATTTTAAAAACCACACAAGTCAAGTATTTTCCAAATATACGTTTTTTTTTCTTTAAAGGTAGACCGACAATCTGGGTAAAAACCAAGAAAGTCAGGAAATTTCTTCCGATTCAAATAATATAGTGTAGGAATTTATAGATGGAATCGTTACTCATTTATGTTAACCCTAGATAACTAAAAGTTAAATCAATGATACTCTGTAAATAATCATTCGACTTGCAGTGACTCTCTTCTACGACAACGTTAGAAGTTAAAAGCCCTAACTTAACCAGCCAGAGATGATATCTTTTCAGCCTGGTTGATTGGACCGTCTGCTTCGGACCCCTTGGTCTAGGGTTCAAAACAATACTGTTGCATCAAGGTCTACAACTATCTCCCCTTCCTCGGGATCGGGAAACCACTCGCGGCTAGACTATGATTTAGAAATATTTATATTTCTTTTATTTATTTCACGCAAACTAGAGTAACTTAAGAGAAATATTAGAATGTTTCAATTAAAAAACAGAAAAGTGGTAAAAATTAGCGTTTAGTACTTGCATACGTACTTTATCATTCTGCGTTTCTTAGAAAAATCCTGCATTTGTTTGCCGCACTATAAGTCGTGTCTTGTGGGGTTTTTTCAATATTTATTTTGATGGAACGTTGCAAAATGTTGCACATTTCCAGTAAAGATTCGACAGTTAGACGAAAAATTAGACTTCGACAGTTAGACAGTTAGAAAATCTGTATAAACAACAAGTGTACAACTATGTTTATCACCTTCGGATCATTCATTTTACTAGTTGTGAAAGTACTGTAAATGAGGTAGTGTGAGCGTAACGGGAATATCTCGAATTTGGTGCAAGCAAGGGTCTGTAGTCCATTAAACGAATGTGTAACTGTCTGGGGTTAATGAAAAAACTTTCAACCTCTGTATCATTTCCATTAATCAAAGCCTATGTATCGAAAGTGTCAATTAACAATAAAATATTAAATGATTTAAAGAAACTTATGAGAGCATTCTGAAAGAGCGTGTACTATTTTATTAAAGCATATTTGGTTGACTCATATTTGGTTGAAGCATATTTGGTTTGAAGATAATCCAGATGAGAATGATGGGGAATATGATTTAGTATCTTACTGATAGAAATAATATCAATGTATTAATGTTTAAGGAATATCTGTATTGATTTTGATTGAAAATATGATTAATATGACTATTTTGCTTAATTTAAATATCAGTTAAATCTGTTACTTACTAAAGAAACATAAATCGAAGACAATTCTTAGGTTTTTTTAAAAAAATATATAGTTCATAAATAATAAAATTTATAATATTTTTACGAACTTTAAAGCCTAATTACCATATTTAGTCCCAAACATTCTTTGAAAATTCAAGTACTTGATTATTATACAGTTTTTATTGATCCCTGAAAAGTTCTGATTGTGTGACTTATGTGTTTTTAAAATGACCAATTCGTTTATAAGGTGCAAGGAATCATCAAAGTTATTAATTAAGAGCCAAATGGTTGACAAATGGTTCAATTAAAATTTTACTCCTTCTTTACCTTTTAATAAGACCTGAAGAAATATCAAGAATGGAAAAGAATAATTATTTTGAAATAGGATATTGAATATCTTAATTAAAACAGAATTCAGCAATTTTAACTCCCGCACACGATTCATTCTGAATTTTTAAAATGATAAAAGCAATTCATGCTAAAATGAAACTAACATCTTTTTACAAGAACAAAAAATCTAAATTTCATAAATAAATTATTGAAAAGTATTAAATGAATTGTAAAAGTGTACAAGGTCGGAATAAATAGCAATCTAAAAATCAGATTGGTTAGACCCCAAAACTTATTTTTATAAAGCATCTATGGTGTCTTATTTAATGCAGGTATCAATAAATCTTTATCACTTCTGATATCCATTATTCTTTCATGAAATTTATCAGAAAAAACATCTCATAAAGCTTTTCCCAAAACTTCACTCCTCAAAATCTAAAGGATCAAAAAAGGGTAATTGAATAGCTCAATCAAAATTTCATCAACATTTGTTTCACCCTAAACAAGGTTTATACTAGCCAATCTATGCTGAGGGGAGCAAAGTCTAAGCAATTCCCTCTACTTTTCCAAAATGGCAGTTTTTATAGTGAAGTTTAAAAACCCTCGGAATGATATGGGGAGGGGGGCTGGAAAAACATCGAAATCGTTAAATATTCATTTAATCGTACGCGGGAGGGACGGGAACTCGCTAGAGGGACGATCTTCTTTTTTTTTTTTCCAGCATTATTCTCTCCTAAATTCTACAAGGATGAATTATGCTACCCTAGAGGGAGGGAGGAAGCTGTACTGGGCGTGGTCATAATACTGAAAGTGCCTATTGTATCGTGATACATTACATTTCCCCCTAGAGTATTTCACTCTTTCACATAGAGTTCCTTTTGAGTTCAAAGATTTTCCTTATTTGAGAATCCATAAGCAATGATTAAAAGGGTCTTGTTCCAATAAGGAAGGAACTGAGGGTCTGATTGAGGAGGTGGGTTTTAAGGATTTTATTTGAAAAATTCAGCTTAGGCGTTGGTAATTGTTCGAATTAAAACTTTCCATTGATGTGAAGGCTTTTAATCATAATAAATAACTTATGAGGGGTTTGCTCTTTTTTTCATTACGTCATTCTGATTGGTTTTATTTTGTTCTATCGATTGTACTTTCCAAGTTCATTTCTCGTAGCTTAGGTAAATATCCATGAAATTATAAGAGCAGCATCTCTTAATGTTTCTTTGTGTACTTCCTCTTTAACTCAATTGAGAAAGTGAAATCACAAGAGGGACTAAATGTGAGTTTAACTGAATGTGAGGCAGAGTGTAAAAGGTATTGCAATTCCGTTTTAGAGTCACTGACATTGATAGTGATGCAAATGAGTCTAGATTTAGGCTTAAACGTATTGATAATTGAAACTCATACCTTGTTTTCCTCGTTTATACTTAGTACCTTTTGGTTCTCTCAAGTAGAGACTCACTTTCATAATTTCTCTCAAAAAGATAATTGTATATACATTTGATGAGAAAAATAATTCAAAAAAGAACGAATAAGTTCTTAGTCTGATTTATTCATCAGTCTTTCGCATGACCTCTGGAGACATTTGCTTTGAAATATTTTCAAAGAGAATCCGTAGTCTCTATATCCTGATATTACAATTCAAAATATTAGATGCATAATATTGAACCCAAAAGCTTTTTGACAATCCTTAAGTTAATCAAGTAGAGACTTATCAAAAAACCTTATCTTTTAAAACTAAGTTATATTGAGTGTTAGGCAACGAAAATTTGAGTTCCAGTAGATTTAAAATAATAAAAACAATCACACTAAGGATAAATTAAAGACTCTATTTGTTCACTATTTAATTATATTTAATTCCAGCATTTATATTTAGTTGTATTCTATTCCCCTCAAGTTGAGGCTTTCTGATTTTATTCTTCTCAAGCTGACAGTTGTAAATGTGTCGATGAAGTAATCGAGTCGAATTGTTGAGTTTTCAGTCTGATCATGTGTGATCCTCTAGCATGATTCCCAAACGAACTCTTTCTTAGAAACTAATCGAAGATAATTCACAGATACCATGCAATTTAGTTCTAACTTTCGGGTTCATTGCTCCCCAGAGTACAAGAAATCGAATTAGAAGATGAATGCAATAATTACCTCCATCTTAAGATGAAAAGTAAATTTTTTTAAAGTAATATGATACATCACGTTTAATGTTGGGATAGTTCCGAAAAATTTCTATTAATAAAATTAGTTTGCTAATGTTTGGCACGAAGATCAAATTTCAAATTGAGACTTTAAAAAAAGGACTGAAACAGCAATGACTGGTTGAAGAGAGTTTTTTTAAATATTTTATTTGAAAAGTTTTGTTTAGGTGTTGGGGACTGTTCGAATGCTTTTTTTAATAATGTACTAATATTTTTACTAGTTAAAATAAATTTTAGTAATTATAAAAGGTTTTAACTTTCCTCTCCTACATTAAAATATCAGAGGGATTTTTTACTTCAGGTGTTAAAGAGGGAAACCGCTTATTTATTGAGTGCTTCTAAATATTAGGGAGACAGTGTATAATTGGCGGTTTGATACGTTATTAAATATATACCAGTATAAAATATATAAATACCGAGGCATTTTTCTAATATTAATTTAGTGGTGCATTGTAATTATCTTATTGTATAACAGTTTCTCTTATATATGCATTAGTTCATTCGGAGTCCAGAACTAAAATAAAAAATTTAATCTAATTGCTTACAGCTTTCAACATAACAGCTGAGTGTAGTAAGAGCGATAATTAAATATAATGGCAATATCTTCAGAATAATAAAAACGTTTATTGAACTAGAATGACTCTATTTTAATAAGCAGGGTTTTTTTATCTAATTTTGTTATTTTGAATATTTCTACAATAATAAGGTACAGCAAACAGTGGTAGTGTTCAATATTTTTTCAAACTCAAGCCAAACTAGAAATAAATATAATTTCCAAATTTGCTACTGATAATCTATTTTACAATAAGGCTATTATCATCCATAGATCTCGACTGTAACAAACCACGTAATTAACCATAAGAATATTATATTAAAGGAACTCTAATATGTTTTCCCGAGGCAATAACAGACAGTTTATTAATCTTCATTTTTGTTAATAACATACTGATATTTCCTCAGGATTTTGTTGTGAAAGGATCGATATCTTTCCAAGATATATAAATACGTAGACAAAAAAAATATATCAAATTTGGGGGGGGTCCTTATTTAATGATACAAGCAGCTAATCTCTATCTTTTTCAGACAAAAAATACCTCAATATCAATATCAGATTTTGACACCATAATGGAATCGAAAGTATCTCATTGTATAAAACTAGCCATTAATTTATCTATCCCCTTTTTCTCTCTTAAAATATGTTTTAATATAAATATTTCAAATTTCAATGTTTCAATGTTTGAGTTTCAATGTTGCACTTTAAGATTAGGTGAATATAAATGTCAGCTTAATAGTTACAAATGAATATTGTGTCATTTACTCTTTTCCTAAAATTAAGCTCATAGTTAATTTAATTACGAAACAGGATGGTTTGCATAATTAATTATGAAATGAACAGATTAAAGCATTTCCATGGGAACAATGTTAGTTGGTTTTATTGGCGTCGTGCTAGAAGCACCACGAAGGCTATTGGCAACATACCTGGTAATTTTGAGGTCAAGTAACGAGGATGACACCTGAGCTGGTACCCCCTCTCCTAACTTCCACGCCAGGCCGAAGGGAAGATTTTGATTCTCGTACTGATTTAACGTGCATCATCCCTGGCTACACAGTGGGTGTTTAGTGGCATCAAGGCTCGAACACAGGCGGCCACGAGTCCGCGACCATGACCTCTAGGCTGCCGCAGCTACTATATGTGAGCCAAGATGTTTCTTCACTTCACAACTCTGATAGTAAAATCATAAGGAATATTTTAAAATTAATATAAATTACAAAGTGCTTAGAAATTAAACTTAAAAATTTAAATTTTATGTCCTAGAAAATAATCTTTATAGTTACAATACTTACACCGTAACACCTTCCGATTATTATTTGAATCACTTTTCAAAGTAAGACTAACATTAAAATCACTACATTACACAGTCAAATGAAGAGAAAGTAAAAAAAAAGACTTTTTATTTAAATTATGAATAGTTAAAATCCTATTACTGTCAACACTCTCTGTGATAATCTTTACCTATACGCACTAGAATTATGGTTTAGAACACAAATTTAATTCGTTTCTTACCATCTCTTTCCAGAACAACAAACAAACCACAATTAATTGAGTTAGCAAAATGAAATGGAGAGTTTGAATTCTGAAACCTTTTTCCTGGATCTCTATGACAGTTTCTTAAACAACGACGGACGTCGAACGCATACCGTGGCTTACTCACTAACCTGATCTGAATCATATCGAGAATTTTTGGGATATGCTCCTTACACACTTTTCAATTTTTTCGCAACCTCCCCTTCAATATCTGTTCCAGAACTCAAAAGAGCTCTTCGTGTCGTTTAGAACTCTTTAAAGCCCACAACTCAACCACAATAACATAACAAGTATGGGAAATCATTGTGCAGCGTTTCAGGTTGTCTCACATGGTTCGGACGTCTTACTTTCACTAGTTCAAGAACCAGTTCTCTGTATTATTCGTTTCCTCCCTGTTTATCAAGGCAATTTATTTAATTCGTTCCTTACATTTCATAACTTTATAACCTAATTTGCATGAATCACGCTTAATTTTATTGGGAAGAGATTTTAATTTAAATGATACAAATAGAAAAGACCCAGGAGTTAGTTAAAGGAAAAATCGCAATGTAGCCCATCCTCACAAACTAAACTATAAAAAAAAATGTTATAGTATGAAACAAAGATTATAATAACGAATGAAAACCAAAGCAATTTTATATATATATATATATATATATATATATATATATGATAAATAAATGAAAAAATTCAACCCAGCAAGTCAAAAAGCAATTTCGGGGCTAGGAGAGGACAAGTGGGTTTGAACTGTTTTGATGGTACTCACCTTCCCCCTTTGCGATTCGGTAGGCTTAATTGAGAAATCCAAAGTACAAAAGTGTTCAATGATAAAAAAAAAATGAAAGAATAAAATTTATCATTCTAAAAATTAGCAAGGAATCAAAAATATAAAAATTACTAATAAATACTCAATGAAATGAAGATTCAAAACTGGGAGTGCAGAGGTAAAATAATCTTCAAAAAACGAAATGGCTCTAAATAGATATTAATTAGACACAAAAAAGGAAAAAAAAAAAAAAAAAAAACGCCATCTCGCTATAAATTCAAAAAAGATGCAAACTGTTGGTTGGTTATTAGCTTGTAGTCGGTTATTAATATATATATATATATATATACTCATTGCAATACAAATTTGCGCGAAAAGAAAGAGTTGTCAGAATAAAATGAAATTTTACATAGGGAAGTACAATGTTGATGTAAGTAAGTGATTGCAAAATCAAAGCAAAATATTCAATTATAGTAGGAAAAAAATGCAAATGAACGGAGGTTTTAGTACCCTGTTGGGCCACCTCTAGCACGAATGCTTGATGTGATACGGTTGGGCATTGAGGCATACTAGCCCCTTATGATGTCCTGCGACCTCTCGTTCCACACTGGTATTCGTCTGGATAAGACACCTGGTGCTTCGGAGTCTAGGGGAAGGGTATTGTATTTTCTTATTCGGTGTTGACATTTACCAGTTCATTGATGAGGCTCGAAGTTAAATCATTACTTTTATTTATGGATAGACGAGTTGAAGAATATTTATCAAACTATTTTTTTCTAGTTATTTCGATTCTCAGAACTAGTTTTTGGGAGGAAGATGGATGGCAACTCAATTTTATGTATCATATTGACAATAGGCATTGGAACTCTACCTGGAGTTCAGAGTTTAGCTACATTGGGAAAAGAGAGAAGGTGGAGAAGAGGAAGAAGAGCAGAGAGCGGGAGCTAAAAGCTTCTTAGTTTTGTTCAGGAATAGGGAACATTGCTTGAGCTATCACATGACGATGATTCGTGGTGCTATCTATAGAAAAATTAAGGAACTAGTTTTACAATATCAATGAAAAAACAGTTAATAATTAGCTGGAAAATCCTATACACACACTTATATATATATATATATATATGAGTAGTATAATATATATATATAGTATATATATATATATACATATATATATATATATATAACACATCAATCAATAACTCCTGAGACTAACATTGAAAACAACATTTTTTTTTGCAAAAAATTTTATTCAACATAACACCTTTTGTTAATCACCTTTAGGAGATAAAATCGTTCCAACGCTTTTCCAAATCTTTTCCCCAATTTTTTTTTTTTCTTTTCTTTTTTTTTTTTTTTTCTTCTTTTCTTTTTTTTTTTTTTTTTTGCAAGAAAATCTTTTGTTGCGAGTAATCAGCGATAAACAGCTTTCTGAATCATCGACTCGTTGCTTCTTTGTTCCATCGAAAGCAATGCGGCACCCACTTGAAAAAAACCTTTTTCACTTTCACTTCAAAAAAACCTTTTCAGTAACATCATTCATATGATATCTGTAGTTAATCTCAGCAACCTTCACGGAGCTTCACTTCTTACGATCTTTCATTATAATTCTTTTGTCACTTCCACCTCACATTTTCCGGTGTAACGCTTGCAGGTTCACCTGAGCTCCATGTCATTTGTGTCGGTACGACCACGCAAACCACCGGACAAATCGTTGCTTTTGGATGGACAGAGTCCGATAACATTTTTCAACCTTGTTTCGCTTGCACGGTGTTTTTTAACACCATTAAAACAATGTCTTTATCAGACACGAAACTCGGTTTTTTTCCATTTTTTAAACAAACTACAAAACGACTTTACTCCAACCTCGATAACTCAGCTGTTTCTGGTCCGATCGACTTAAAATTTTGACACGTTTCAAGCAAAGGTTAGTACTCTATAAAGACCTGGTTACTGGTTTACTACGAGAGCCATCTCTGGGTTAGTCTCGGGAGTTATTGATTGATGTGTTATATATATATATATCCATGTGTGTGTGTCCATCGTAATGTAGCAGGCGTGTCATTAAACTAGATTCAAACGATCCTGCCTTATAAAGTTCAACTTATTTATTTATATTGATGTATTTTTAATGATGATTACTTACATGTATAAGTCAAATATCTGGAAGCATGGCAACTACGTAAATTTAAGCTAAAACAGACAGCAGATCGTTTTTTCAAGACCGATATTTAGCAATAATTACGCGATATAACAGAGACAGTAGGTAAATAGAAATGAGTTCCGCACCCACAGGATTACAAGCTTCCAGGAGAACTGCTTACAAGAGACTCAATCATGTTGGACTCTTTGCCAGACGACCAATAGTTTGCATTCCCTCACATCTGCTCATAAACACGCACGTCTAAACTGGAATTTAGAACATCTGTACTGGAGTAATCGACAATGTGATGTTTAGTGCAAATTTCCCTTTAATCTTAACATTTCTTCTCATCTGCTAACGATGTGGCGAGAAGATGAAACTCGTTTTCAATGAGGAAACATCACGGACAGACATCATTTTCATTCAAGGAGAGTCATGGAGTAGACAGGAATAATAGCTTTCTGCCGAACATACTTCGATATAATTGAGACGGGATCTGTGACTGCTAAAAGATGCATAAATAAAGTTATTGGGTTTTACTTTCGCCTGTTTCTAGATGCTGTCGATCCTGACTTCGTATATGTTGATGATAACGTGCCTTGTCTCCGTGTGAACTTGATAGGCGACTTTCCTGAGATGAATTACATGCAACGAATGCCGTGACTTACTCACTAATCTGACCTGAATCATATCGAGAATTTTTGGGATGTGCTCCTGACACACTTTTCAGCTTTTCCGCAACCTCCCCTTCAATATCTGTTCCAGAACTCAAAAGAGCTCGTCGTGTCGTTTGGAACTCCTTAAAGCCCACAACTCAACCACAATAATACAACAAGTATGGGAAATCGTTGTGCAGCGTTCTTTGTTGTAAGAGGTGGTCACACTCCTCTTTGAACTGCAGCATTACCCTTTCATTTTATTTCAATTGTTTTTCATTAAAATGTGAACTCCTCTTATGGTCATTTTTCTTTCCAGCTGTTTCTCTTGGGAAATTGGATTATTGTCGTTCTATCGTATTGTTTCCTTTTTTTATAACCGTTTTACAATCGCACACCATGTTTCCTCACATTCCAACTTAGATTTCATTCATTATCTACATAATAACCAATTATGCTTAATTTTTGGACACCAGTGTAAATCATAGAATTTTATTCCGCTAACAGAATGATAACATGCCTCACTACATAGTTACTAATCTAATATCAGATATATTGATCGAAAATCTGGGATAAACTAAATATTCAATTCAAAATATTCCATACAATTTAACAAGAAAAATGAATACCTGTAAGAACTTCATGAAAACTTTGAAAAATAGAATATGATCAGAAAAACTAAATTTCGGTAAACCTTAAATTGACTGATATATTAGATCATACAAACGTTTTTTTTTAAAAAAATTCTGCCTGATTTTCATCTTTTTGAAGCTGCATGCGAATAATACCTACATTGAAAGTCTTTGCTGCAATATTTAACGATCTTTAATTTCCCAGCAACATTTGAAGAAATTAATAGTACTCTAATAATTTAATTGATTAGTGAAAACAAAGGGGAAAAGCAGCATGTGGAATAAAAAATAAAAACCCCATAAAAATTTGAATAACTTTCATAAAAAGATTTTCGAAAAGATTCACACATTATATTACATTGTACCTGAAAAACATGTGACATACCTGATATATCATATTTGAACTTAGAAAAGTAGCTCGTACCAGATTTTTTTTCAAAAACAATCAGTCAATCAATGTTTTTTATCAAAGTAGGTCTCTCTACGAGATACGCAATACCCAGTGTCTTTTTCAATATCTTACGAGGTAATTATAACTTGGGAAAGAAAATACAGGAGAATAAGCTCATTATTCTATAAAATTAAAAAAAAAATAGAAAAGGTAGTTCGTTTCAGGCCCTCTTTCTCCCTGAAGAAAAATTTGTGACTATAATTTCACAAGAGATAATTTTTCCGATATTTGAAGCTTAATCTCACTCAACTTACATGTATCTCATTCTATACGAATTATAAGAACTTGCTCACTATTAGGATGATATGCTTATATTGAGATTTTCCTTTCATAGTGAATTTAAAAAAAAATCGGTTGGTCTTTGAAAATTAGGATAATCTTTCACGTCTGGGGCCACTAGCATACATAGGAGAGTTTTTATGAATCCCAAAGAATATGTGTATCACAAAGACCCAATGAAATTCATAATAATATAAAATGTGGCTATTAAATAATGAAACTGACATTGTAAAAGCATTTTAATTTAAATTAATACATATTTACTTATTATCAGCTTCAATATATACCCCCCTCCCCTATTCCTACAACGCTCAATACGAATCTTCCATTGTTCATAACAGTGCAAGAAGTCTTCTTCTGTCAGATCCTTCAGGACGGGAGCCACTTTCTCATTCACAACTTCAACTATTCAAATCTTGTCCTTTTTAATGCAGATTTCACCTCAGGAAACAGATAAAAGTCGTATGGCGCTAGATCCGGTGAAGAAGGTGAATGGTCTAACACTGGGATGCTGTACTTGGCTAGAAATCTCTTAACAGACAATGTGAAAAGACTTTTACAATTCAGGTCGTTTTTTCCTTATTCTTTCACGGAGTTCAGCAAGAATGTGATGGTAGTAATATTGATTAGCAGTTTGACTCCTACAGGAAATCTAGTGAAGGTACACAATCCCATTAATATTGAAACTGGTCACTGCTATGATCACTGCTTTGAGTTTTGATTTGCTCATTCAAGCTTTTTTGACTCTCCGTTTCAGCATCAGAAGTATAAAACTACGATTCGTTTCACGTTATTATCCTTTCCACTAAGTGTGGGTCATTTTCAATGGTATTCAAAGTGTCAGTACAAACATTTTTGTGAGCTTTTAGCTGTTCAAAAGGGAGATATTAAGGCACCATTTTGGTACACAATTTTTGCATATTAAAATTGTTATTCAAAATTTGTCTTTCGAATTCTTCGCCAACACCTACAGTCTCAGCAATTGCCCGAATGATTAACCTTTTGCCAGATGGTACCAGATTACCGATTTTTTCGATATTGTCATTCGTTTTTGACATGGAAGGGCGACCCAGGCGTGAATCATTTTCAACGTCTTCTCGGCTATCTTGAAATCGCTTAAGCCACTCAAATACACATGCATACATTAAACATTCATTTCCATACGTTTCTTTCAATAAATTATAAGTTTCAGTGGTGGTTTTTCCAAGCTTCGTGTGAAATTTCACAACAATTTGTTGCTATATCGTTACACTTATCATTTTTCCGGTGAAACAAAAAAGAAAAAACTGATGAAAATAAAAACTACGGCCGTACGGATTTATTTACAGAAACTAGAGGCACTGCATTCGTGAGAGAAGGCTTCACGCTAAACAGCTGTCGGTCACTGGCGTTTGGCGCATGCTGTTTCAATCTCAGTCTCGTTATTTAGTATCCGCAGGTCCTATGTTGCAAGATGTAAAAAAGAAACAATAGAATTTACAGTTTTCGTCTTAGAAATTTGCTAATTTCTCTGAAATACTCTATTTCAACTTTCCTTCAGTTGAATTACGAAATAGAGAGAATGTCCTGTTATTCACATCAATCATTAATTCACTAGTCAAAGACAATGTCTAAGACACTGCAAAATTAAAGAAATTCTGTAAAAAACTAAATTTAAATTAATATAATTCATATAAAAATTATCACAAATTTAACTAAACATACTGAAATTAAGACTTAACAAAAACAGAAATCTATAAAGTAACTGATATTTTACAAGAGGAAAAAACCCTAGTGAAAGAAAAGCAAAAATCTATAATAATGGAAATAATATAATTAATACTGTTCTATACTGTAGAATTGAATAATGTGTGTTTATAACGTTATTATACTGATCAAACCATCCCACATCAATAAAGTACATTATAAAAAAATATGGTAACAAACCAATACACAAACACACACAGATATATATATATATATATATATGGGGTGGGTGAAAAAGTTATAGAAATAGACATTTTATTATCAAAATAATACTTTATCATACTGAGGGCCTTACTAAGTATGATATTATGCGTGATATGTTGTATCATATATCTTTTCTCATACATGTTACTTTCCGACTCGCCTCTGAAACTTCCTGTCAGCTGTTATATAAATTTGAATATAACTGTTTAATAAAAGGGAGATGCAGAAAGACAAAACCTGTCACACACACACGCTCACACATATAAATAAATATATATTTTCCAAATAAATATGAAAATATATATAGATTTCTGCGGGGATTGAGTACCTTTCTGAATAGTAATTAACATAATTCAGTGGTTCTAGAAATATTATACGTAATTATATCTTACATAATAAAAATTTTATTTATAAATAAACTAGATATAATGGTTATTTTTTTCTTTTTAATTTCATTAATATTGTCTTTTGCTGCTGATTTTCCAATTAATTTTTTAAAAACTCGCTTGAAATTGGAAAATAATAAGAATTAATGAATAAAAGAAATTCAGAATTTTTTAAATGTTTTTGCTGTTACTTCTGTTTAAATTGTTTTATTAATTAGCCTAATATATTTTTTATTCTATTTATAAATTGTAGAGGGAGATACGTCTATAAGTTTTGAAATTTAATTATTTATTTAGAAATATGTTAATTAAATATATAAATTTTCTTGAATTTATTTAAATATTTTTTTTTGAAAAATCTGTTGGTACTTTTACTACTTTTGTTTTTGTGAAATTTCAAAAATAATTTTCAGGAATATATCATTTTTTTTTAGAGATATTTTAAATTCTAAATTTGAAATCTAAATTCTAAATCTGTGAGAGATATTCTAAATTTAGCAATCTGTGCTTCAAAAAATGAATTTATGTATTTATTTTAACATTTAAATTTAAATTCTTTTCTTTACTGATTAATAACATACGTATATTTATGTTAATATTTGATTTAATTGTGTTATTTAGAAGTAGTTATCTTTAATTTTATTCTATTTTATATTATTTTTCACATTAATGAATACACTTTCCTATAAATGTTTAATTTTCATTCACTCTTGTTCAGTTCTTACGTTTTTTAGGTATTTATTAATTTTATTTTAAAGTAATTGCTGAATGAGATAGTTTGGGTCTAGTTAAAACATGATTATCACGCATCTCATTTAAAGTTCGGGAGAGAAAATTTAATTACTTTATATCGTTACATTGTATCTCTACTTTCTTAATTGATTCCAATTTTCAAAACAATCGTTTTATGCCTTGGATTTAATTTTTCCTGATTTATGAGGTCATATTTAAATTATAATGCATAAAATCTAAGCAATTGCTTGAAAAAATTGTAATTCTAATTGTTTTTATTCATGCATGGTTCACAACAGCTGGCACAATGCCTTGTTGACAATTCGGGACTAAGCCTCGTGGGGTCTGTATTCAAGTATGCATTTCGATATATAAAGTATTAGTTTTTTAATTCTTATAATTATATACAAAATTGCCATTTTGTGGTTGTATGCTGACTTTTGTGATATATATATATATATATAATGGCAGTAATCGTTACTCACTGCCAAGAGTCTCCCTAGAGACATCCGGACACTAGGCAGGCTAATACATGCGTGCAATAACTATCTTCACTGTCCAACAGATCTTCGACAGCTACTGTGCGATGAGCTGGCTATTGACGTCCATGAAAGGACCTGTGGACCTGTCTAAAATACGCACATACGGAAGGAGAATTTCGTTACACCAGGCGCCCCCCCCCCCTTCATGACTGAACCTCCTTCGAAGATGTGATGGTCGATACAGCAGCTAAGCACAATGTCTCCCCAAACGAGAACACTGAGACCTCCAAACTGGTCTCTTTCGATGATGGAGAATTATTGTGGGTTCCTCGCTCTCTCCAGATGTGTATGTTTCCAGAATGGCTACTCAGACTAAACCTGCTCTCATCCGTAAAGAGTACTCTAACCCATTGAATATCTGTCCGATTCTGGTGTTCCCGGCTCCCAGAAAATGCTTTCTCCGATGAGCAGGCGTTTAGGGTACACACCATTCAAGTCATCGTGCAAACATACTACCAATGTGCAGCCTCCTGGTCGCAGTAAAACGTGATATAAGTCATCCTATTGCATGTGCCGTATGTCTAGCGATTTCTCCTACTGTCTGAATTCCTTCTGGCCTGTAGGGCAATAAACCGCTTGCCCGCTAGTCTGTTTGCTCGTGGACGACCACTGCTGAACCATCGGACTGTAGTTTGAAATTCTCTCTGATGTCAAGAGACGATACGGTGAGCAATCCGTTGGCGGTCTAAGTTCAACAATCCTGGGAAAGCTATTGCATGGCGAATATCTGTTTAAACGTCATCAAGTTTTTGACTCAGTGGGAAACAGAATAATCAATCTTTTAAACGACATCTGGATGATTTTACATGAGACCAAATCTTTGGAAATATAGATGAAGGTTTAAGTGTTACAAGTAGGGCTGTGGACAATGCCAGCAGATACAATGTCAAAGGATGAGGCATGCTGTTCATGAAATGAAATTTACAATAAGCGAACATCCATAAATTTGCGCTGGAAAATCATACATGTTCTGCTGACGTTCCACATAAAATGCAGCCTTCACTAAATGTTTGGTGTGGAATTAACAAAAATAGGCTTATAGACCAAGTATTTTATCAGGTGCAGTAACCTGTGCACGATATTTAGAACTTTTGCAGGATGTGATACCCGATTTTGTTGGAAAATTGTCTTTGCTTCAACTCCGGAATGTAACGTTCCAACATGAGGGAGTGCTTTGCGCAAGACGTCTCAAGTGAATCATTGTACGGTGGAGATATTCGGGGTGTATAAAATTGGGTGTGATGGTTTCGAAAAGTGACATCCGCGTTCTCCTGAACTGACTCCAAAAGACATTTTCTTGTGTGATACTTTTAAACAGCAAGCGGTTATAAAGGAAAAATTTTGAAGCAAATTAAAGGCATGTCTCAAAGAGAACCAGATTGAAACAGTTTTGCTAAAATGTATTTACATTTTCTTGAACATAATTTTTTAGAAATTAATATTTTTAAGCTATCTAAATATTTTGCTGATCTTATAATTCTTTAAACTAATTTCAACCCAGAAGTTAAACCAGATTTGTCTTTTTACCCTACTTATTTAAATTTGATTAAAACTAATTTAAAGTCTTATGAAACGGATCTCTAAGAAATTAATTTAAGAATTGAGAATAATATGATTATTAGTAACATGTATGACAGGAGAGATAGTTGATGTTTCTTTATATAGTAAAGCTCCTTTCTCCAATAGTAATTTGAGTTTAATTATATATAGAATCATTTTAAGTAATTTGTACTTAGAAATATGAAATCAGTTAATATTTTAAGTACTCAAAATAATTTTAAAAATTTCTTTTTTACTCACTCTAAAACTGAGTATCCAATAAATTTTTTTTAAAGAGAAACTTAAAATATAAAAATTATACATTTGGTTAATTGCAAATTTTCTTTGTTTTGTTAATTTTAGAATTATAATTGTTTTGATAATTTAAAAAAATTATTTTCTTTTCCTGTGTTTAAATTTAAATTTATTTTTAATTTTCGAATTTTTTAAAACAATTTGTAATTTTTCTTTCTATTTTTTAATATTTTTTTGCTTATTATTTTTTATTTTTTTACTTTTTGAATTTTTTACATTTAAATCTCTCTTATTTTTATATTTATTATATTATAATTATATTAATTTTCCTAATTTTAAATAATTAATAAATTTATCTATTTGCTTATTTCCATGTTTATTTTTAATTTTATTTATTCTTTATTTTATTTATTTATTTTATTTTTTACATATTTATTTATTATATTTTTATGTATTTTTTTATATTTATTTATTTATTTTAT
>BMAW01110486.1:411070-431203 GCA_019974015.1 Nephila pilipes | reverse complement strand
TTTATTTATTTATTTTATTTTTTACATATTTATTTATTATATTTTTATGTATTTTTTTATATTTATTTATTTATTTTATATATTTATTTATTTTAAATATTTATTTATTTTATATATTTATTTATTCATTCATAGGTTTATTTATTTCATTCATATATTTATTTATTTTTATTCATTTATGTTAATTTAATTTAACTTTATTTTTTAAATTCTAACTTCTAAAAAATCATATTTCTTCTTAATTTTAGTTATGAAGTGGTTATTAGAAGGCGTTCCTTTGTTTCGATTTTCTAGTATTTTTAAATTTCATTTTTCATTGTTTTCGCCTTTTTATAAATTTATGATTTTTCAAGTTTTTTTTAAAAGGAATTTATAATTTCAGAATTACGTATAAATTGTGCTGACATTTGACTTCTGCTTCGTTTTTTCTAGAGCTCAGTGTTAGCATTTTGTCAAAGTTTAAATTTTATTCTTTTTAGAGTTTAGTGTCTTCATTTTAGTAACGTTTAAAAATTATTTTCTTCACGTAAGAAGTAGTTTCGGTTTTCTTACAAGGCTATTTTTTATTCATTTTTAGGTGTTTGCTAGTATTTGTATGACTTGGACTTTCGCATTCATAGGTTATTCAATAGTGAATAAGTCTTTTTTTTCTAAATTTAATAAGTTTATTTTCAGTAAATTTCTATATTTGTGTTCATATCTTTGTTTTGTACATATGTAATTTTAGTACACGTGAAATGTTATACTTGAAATTTTTGGTTTTTCTTTCAGGTTTTTTTTTTTTTTTTTTTTTTTTTTTAGATTTTGGCTTTTAAAGATTTATTTTGAGCTTTTTTCCTCAAAAATCTCGCTGAATGAGTGGTTAGATGAGACTAGAAATCTTTCTTGCAAACATAACATGTGAGGTTCTTTAAGATGAAACTGCAATATTTAAAAATTAAAACAGTGGAAGTCAAAGCAGATATAATTTTAAAAGTCTTAACGTTATGTAAACATAATTAAAAAGAAAAAGAGGATGAATTTAATTCATCATAACACACTCCAATAATTCTTTACGTTGTACGATCTTTATAAAATCAAGACTCTTTCTAATGATAGTATTTTTATATTAATTTTTTTTTAAATTTAAAACAGAAATCTACTTTTCCTAGAATACCATCAATTTGAAAGCATCTTTGTCATGTATAGTAGTACTGCATTTTATAGGTTGTAATTTGATAAATTAAAAAAAAAAATTAACAGATTTATTTCAAATCTCTTGTTATTGGACACTCGCCGAGTAATACTCTTTTTCGAGAATTTCTAAGTCACTCCCTATAAAATGGCTCTTCATCGTATTTTGGGCAATGAAGGCTTTAGTTTTCAAAAAAAAAAGATATTTATGCAAATATTTTAAAGTCGTTACACTTGCATTTAATTAAAATGCTTTAATATATGTTTTGAAATGCAATACAATAATGACCTTTTACATTAATGACTTATACAATTAATTAATGACCTTTGATTCCTTACAACAATCAATGATTATTTTATTTTACAATTAATGACACACAATTAATGATCTTTAAAATTTACGATTTTAGCTTTCTCATCAGATTGAATCAGCATGTAAGTATAAATGGGTTTCAAAAAATCATTGCATTTAAAATACGAGGGTGGTTCTGAAAATACCCATGTTAGAAATGTGAAATAGAAGTATTAGGAATGCGAAAGGGAAACGGGGTAATTCACTCTAGTATTTTCCAGTGATTGTTTTATCTTTATCTAAGAAGTCCGTAAGTATGACACCCATCATATCTCAAAAATCATCGCCATAACTTTTCTGGTCGATGATACAGTCTTCATTTTCTTTGGGGTAAATTCAAGAGAAACTGTCGTTTGTTTTAATTATTTCTTAGTTTTCGATGTATAAGGATTACAGATTTATTCGTTGATGACAAATCCTTACAGAATGATAAAAATTCGACCCAGCAGTTTTCAAATTTTGATTTTTAGCGAATAGCGGCCAAATCAAAACTAATCTTTGAGTCAATGTCACATTCGTTTTGGCACTATTAAACAGTTGGCAACATACGATGGTAACACCAACTTGCCATAGCAGCACCATCGTCAATAAAAACGAAACTTTTTGAGTCACCCTCGTATCTTCATTAATTAAAAATAGTTTATAAGATCGACTGATGCTTCTTATACACCCAGGTGCCCATTGGAAACTAAATTTCCTAAGCACAATAGAGCCTCTGGAGTTACACTTAAAAGGATTAAGATGTTAATAATATATTGTTAATAATAAATTTTTCTCAGAACTAGATTAATGATGCACAGTTTAGAATATTTTGTATCTAAATATTTGTAAATATCTTTTAACGCACTCAGAGAAAAGGAAAATGTGTAATTAATAAAAATAATTTTTGATTCTTATTTAAATATGTTGTGAATGAATACAACTCTAGAAATGTTTATTATAAAATTACTTAAATTTTATCTGCATGAAAAATATATTGATTTTATTCTATATGAAACAAAACTTTTTTTTTTTTTTCATTTTTGTTACTAATTCCTTTATTAAATTTAAAATCTGTTTCAAAAAATTCTACTTCTTGAGAGCATTTAACTTGTGCTTTAACTTAAAAATATGCGAAGAAATGAAAAAAACTATCTTGATTATATAGTGAACACTTTTTGGGTTTAGAATTTTTAGTCTATATTTAGGAAATAGCTGTTGAAAGTTATGTATAATTCAGATTCCAGAAGAGAATTTTAACACGATATGTGTGAAGGAAATCTTCGATCAATATTTATCACTGCTTTGAGCTGTTCTTTCCACTAATTCTAAGCTCATACTTTTTATCATAGGAAAAATAATTTAAAAAGAACCAAAAATATTTAATCGAATTTCTTTAACTTCTAGCGATAAAAAAAATCTTTTAAATACTTCTAATATTAAGACTTCTTAGAAAGCTAAATATTCCATTTCCTTACTATTTTTAAAAATAAATTACTGAATAGTAAAAAAGGTTCTCCTTAAAGTGACAATATATTCCTCTTTTAGTTATCTTAAAATAATTATTTTATGAATATTTCAATTTCAGAGCTTGAACTATGTTTAAAAAGTCACACTCACCGATTCAATAATGTTTATTAGTATTCTTTTATGAAAACACTGCTGTTCAAAAAACTTCACTTTTAATGTCTAAAAAACAAAGAAAGAAGTTCATTGAATTTGTATTCATATTAATGCAATAATTCTTTTCTACCTTTTTAATCTCGTTAAGTTGCATGTCTTTCAAATTCTTTGTTTAGAGTTTCCTTTAATTTTTAAATGAAACGAGATTGCTAGTCCCAGCATGAATAAGTAATTACGAGTTTCTCAATTTAATTTGGCGATATTTTCCATTTCTTCAAAGGAGAAACGATAATCTTGAATTTAAATTCTAATTCTACGCGACAAATTTATGATTTCGCAGAAGAAATGTAAACACGCCAATTGAGTATAACTTACAAATGTTTTGTGAAGTGCTACGCTCGAGTAACAAATTTAATCGAAAATTTATTTACTTTTCAATCTACTCTCTTATTTATTTATTTATTGTTATTTGTTTCTTTTAACGGGAATACTTGAAAAGTTTGGACTAAGTTATCGTGCATTCATTTATCTTAAATTGTGTCTTTAATTCAAATACAAATTTTATTATTGCAACTACAGCCCTGTATCAATAAACAAAAGTCAACGACGTATTTATCTTTTTATTTCGAGATCATAGACACGTGTGTGTCAAACGATTTAACTATTTATTTAATCAATTATTAATCTTAAGATTGGTCGTTGGTTTGTGCATTCTTGGAATCTAACGTTAAAGGTATTTAAATGTTATTTGTTATAATTATTATTAAAACGTGTATGAGTTGAGTTGAAGGAGATGAAGTGTGAAATTTTATGTTTGAAATTAATTTTGGAATAACTATATGAATTTAAAATTCTGTAGAATTTTGTAAATAAAAGTAATGATCCTAGTAAAATTTTTTCTGAACCAAGCAAATCTAGAAAACTGCTCTGATTTCTAGATTTATAGAGTTGGTTGGTTGCTGCTAACCGACATTGAATCCTCTGGGTATAGTAAGAATCAAACACTAGATTTAAAACAGTTCATAATATCAATAATGTTTGCAAATTATAGTAGATTAAATCGTAAAATTACATGACAGATTAAAATCTAAGCAGAAAAAGTATTCTATTATGAAAAAAACAATGTACTAAATTTAATATATCAGAGAAAAAAGTATGATTTTAATTACTATATTATGCAAATAGCTAAAAATTTGAAGATA
Source organism: Nephila pilipes (assembly GCA_019974015.1). Classification (NCBI taxonomy): domain Eukaryota; kingdom Metazoa; phylum Arthropoda; class Arachnida; order Araneae; family Nephilidae; genus Nephila; species Nephila pilipes. Next base: position 426,874 of record BMAW01110486.1, on the reverse strand, counting down.
GAAATATTCCTCAATTATGGTCAGACTAAAATATTGTAAGCAAATTTTACAGATTTCTTTTTCATGACATATTTTCGAACATGCAATATTTTAAAAAATTGTTTACCCCATTGAAAGAACTTTTTACTATCCTATTTCAATATTTCCTTGTAATTAAAGTTTAAAAAAGAAAATATCTACCCTCACTTGTCTGTTTACAATTATCTCACGCTTTAACAATTACCCCAGAGTCTAGGGGGTAAATTGAAAACAAATGATTTACCACTTACTGTAGAATACCGAATGAGTGACAGTATGAGGATTAGTCATGACAGCTGGAAGGAAACCAATTAGTGTTCACATTTACCCAATTTTCCACTTCTTACTTGAGTTATTTGAGAAAAATGTTACTTATACAAAACATTAATGGGTTCATTTATCATGAGGAATAGAGAGATAATCCATTTTATCTTTAGTGAACGAAAAATATGTGTAGTTGAGAAGGAATAAAAATAGTCAGTTATAAATTGAAATACAGATAATACAGATTGCATGATTGATTCTTGAGGGATGTGGTCAAAAAAGGCTATTATCCCTTTTTAGAAAAATGCAGAGAAGATACAAGTGTGATATTGATGCAAGAAAACGATCATTACATTTCTTCTACATTAACCATGTCTTATATATGCACTTCTTCACTTCCATTCGCTTTACTTCTTAAATTTATCTAATTTATCAAGTTCCCGTTTCATTTTGTTGGAAAGGAATTGTAAACCGAAGTATAATCAGAAAATATACCCCTATGTGAGTAAAAGGGAAAATAGCGCATAGACCATGCCACATGACGAAAAAATTGTATTAAGACCATACAATATATGATTGAAGACAAAATAAAGCAATATCACATATTAATAAATTTCCAGTCAAAATTGTTTGGAACTATTAGTAGAACGATGTTTACAATTAACCCGTCCCTCAAACAATAAAGAGTAATTCTAAACATCGAATTCTCGGTTTAAAAAAATTATCAGAACCAAAAATTAATGATTTTATATTATATTCATGTATGATAACAGTAAATAATTAAAACAGCGTGTCTCTCACTATAATCTTGAGCTCAGCACAAAATGCAGCACACTAAAATTCTGCATCACTAACTTGTCACATACTGGTTTTGTAGCTGAATAAAGCTGACAGTTGTTTCTCCCAAAACCTTCTTGATCTCGGTTTTTCATTTTCAAGTGTTCCCTGCTTTAATTTTTCACCTACATTTAATATTAAAAACCCAGAGGAAACCCAAATATATTGTTTATAATTACCCCTTGTTCACAAATATTCCGGCTGTGACCCTAAGTCTTTTAATCTTAAATTTTGTGGATGGAAACATTTAAAAAAAAAAACTGCAGGATCAATAAAATAAAAAATATATATATATCGAAATACTTACTTCAAAGAAAGGGGATAAAAGAATAATTAAGCATAATAAGATCTTTAACTAAGAAGAGGTCTCTATGGGGGGAAGAAAGTAAATTTGTAACTTAAGAAGCACTTAAACATGTAAAAAGCTTTTTGCCCTGTTCCTGGTGAAGAGTTAGAGCTAGAAATAAGATTGATCCAATTTAATAAAGCTTTGCAACGCCCGGTTTCCTTTCTGTTATTTCATTGTGCTACTACAAGACAAGAATTAAATAGTCACTAATTAATAAAATCAAACAATGTAACTAGGAACTCAAATTGAGGTTATTCTGATCTTCGAATACAGAAATCCCAATGTGATTATTATCACGTTTGTGGATAAGTCCCAATACGCGTCCAAGTATTAAACATTAATGTTATAAAAATACACTGCTAGCCATAAAATTGCAACCAGGAAGGAATGTTCTGACTAACGTCAAAACACATGAAAGGAAGAAGTGGTTAGTATATGCAAATGATTATTATCACGTATTCAGTTTTTCAGTATTTATAGTATTTCAGCGCATTTAGACGACGCAGGAGGGAGAAACGACATGTGAAGCATTGCATGAAACAAAAGTTGTGAAACGGATTCCTCATTCGGAAAGCGCTTTGTAAGGTCGGATATTTGCTCAGAGTATCGTATTATGCCTCTAATAAGAAAAAATGATTACCAGCAAGTGTCGGAATTCTATATAAGTGGGATCGTTGCTTATCAAGAGTGTGGATTATCGTTACGTGGTATCGTCCGTCGCACTGATCGAAATCCAACTATTGTCAAGTGAATATGGAATCAATAGGTTACTGAGAGTCATACAGAATGGCCCACAGGATCTCCATGTCCTCCCATGACTAAGGCCCGAGGGGACAGACATATTGTGAGTTCGGCCCTTCAAAACCGTACAACCACATCATGGACCATTCGTCAGGAAGAGGGCATGTTTGCAGCACTTCCGGTATCCTCTCGTACTGTGCGACTACGTTTGCAGCAGCTTGGACTATCAGCACGGCGACCATTACTTCGACTGCCCTTGACTATGCAGCATAGAAAAAGAGGGTGATTCTGGTGGATACAGGAGTGGCACAATGTCGTCTTTTCAAATGAGTCTCGGTTCTGCTTGCGGTATTCTGATGACCGTATACATGTCTGGAGGCTCCGAGGAGACCTCTTGTCACCTGTTTGCATTCGATATCGGCAAAGGGGCCCTGCACGTGGTGTGATGCTTTGTCCATCCATTGAGTACACGATACACTCATCTCTAGTTAGGATCGATGGTAATTTGAACGCAAATTGATACATTTCCGACATCTTACGTCCAGTGGTTGTGACCTATATTCGAGACGCTATGTGTTAAGATAATGCAAGACCCCACGTTGTCGTGTTCTGACCTTCCTCGATGAAAATTTAATCATTTTGTATTCGTTTGTTGCCCTGGCATGCACGGTCTTAAAATCTATCACCCATTGAAAACACCTGGTCATAGGCTGCTGAGAAACTTGCCCGCTATCCCTCTCCAGTTAATACGGTTGATGATATGTGGCATAGACTTGAAACAGCAAGGAATGAGTTGCCTGTTTCTGTTATCCAAGCCCAGTTCGACTCCATGCCTTATTGGGTAAGGGCGGGCCGTTTTAGCTGCTTGGGGAGGCAGCTTTTTCTACTAATTTCGCTTCCCTGTAAACCCTCAAACTACTTGCAAATTTAATCATTTCTTATTTCATACCATACTGTTTAAGCACAATAAATACCTTTTTTATTTGCTTTCGTTCATGGTGTTGTAATTTTAATGGCCAGCAGTCTCTTCTCTCTCCCTGATTAATCGGGTCCGAGTCGGTAATAAAATTTATAAGCTGGATTTGACACTCTATCTGTTAGCGTATTCAATTCACACTCTCATCTAATTCTATATTTGCATTCTTATCAGTGTAAGTTTACGTTTAACTTCATCGTTGTAACCTTCTGATCTCTTATTACAACTCTTCTTATTTATCTTACCACTTATTCACTTCTATTCTCTTTTACAGCTTATTCTTTTTATTACAATTTTCTCCATTAAAATCTCAACAGTTTAAAAATATTATCTCATAAATCCTACTCATTATAATATTTCTATACTAGTTTACGTATTTCACGATTCATTTATTGGAAGAAGTTCTCAAATCAAATAACATCACGAAAGTAAACAAGGTTTAGTTGAAGAGAAATACGCGAGATAGCCGAGCTATAACTTGTTGTATAATTTATGATTCAATTGAATAATAAGATACTTTTCTCTAAAAACATAATGACAAAATCCATGCATTATAAAAAAAAACTACCATGAAAAGCTAAATAAATTTATTAAACTCATTTTGAATTCTTCTATTCATTCTCAATTTACTTGTATTATAAATTTATGTTTAATATGTCAAATGTAAGTTGAAAATACAATAATTCAGGAAATGATCATTATGTTCACAATAAGACACAGTTTTACTTCCACATTTCCGAAACAATGTTAAATAGATACAGTAACATTGGTATGTAAAGGAAGTCCGAGATAGTGAGATTACTGAAGGAAAACAATCGGTGCTACTGTAGCAAAAATACTTGAGTTTGCAATAACTTCAGAATAATTTTCAAGTCGCTATTTTTTATTAATTCCCCGTAATAAAGTTATTTTTTAAAATTACGTGATGAAAAAAGCAGCGCATGAAGCATGATGAAATGATCCAAAAAGACTTTGTCCCCCATATTAATGTAAATTTAAACCTTTCGTTGAAGATGTATGCAATTAAAGCGAATACTATTTTCTACCTCATGTTTCTTTCAGATACTGCCTTTAAAATACAAGTTATCTGTCTAAAAATTTAAACTTTAAAAAATAGTTGTAAAAATTGTCCCAAATTAAAAATTTACCACAAAAATAATCACAAAAAGCTACGAAGAGCTTGGAGATAAGGAAGGAATAAAAGAGTTTTGATTAACATTTTCTTAAATATTTCATCTTTGACAGTGGATTTTTTGTGTTTAAAATTCATAATTTTATAATGTTTAGTTTGCTGTCATCATTGAGAAATGTTTTTTTTTTTTTATTTCTTTTTAATGTTTAAAATTTTTCTCATTTTCTAATTTGATATAAAAAGGAAAAACCTTTTCATGCCTTATAACAATTGAATCACAACTGCTGAGCATATAGTCAAATAAATGTAAACATCTTTCTATTGGTGCAAAAAAAATTTTTATGATTTTCTACATTAAGAATATTAGTCCATAGTTTAGTGTACCATTTAACTCAAAAGGGTTGATCTTTTTCAATTTAAATTTTTATTCTGCGTTATTTTATAATTTAAGCCTACATAATTTATAGTAAATCTGGTATATGTTAAAATAAACTCTTTTTTTTCTTCTTAGAAAAGCACTTGCTTTGTAAATGAACCTTTAAAAGTGACACTTTTTGAAATATTTTTATTTTCAATACTATGATAAAATAAATACAGCCCCCGGCTGAAATCAAAGATAACCACCTCAAAATACCCATCAGGTTCAAAAGCTAATTAGAAGAAATAAATTTGATATGCTGAAACACAATAGATAACAGATCACATAGAATGAAGACGATGTTTTGGTTTTACTTAAGAAAACTTAAATAATTATCCTCCTGTTTATACCTTATATTTCAAGTATCTGATGGCAAAGAATCGATTGAATGTTTGTAAAGGGAAATATTAAGTTACTAATCAGCAGTGTATTATATTTCCTGTAAAGCACGTTTTATATAGAGGTATCATCGATTAGCTTAACAGCAACGGAAAATAGCAACTTGCTACTGCACGTGCTGTTCACGCTTCGCACGTGTCCAAAGGGCTCACACTACTGATCCAAAAATATCCTGTCAATCAGGAGTTTGTATCTGATAGGTCTGATACTTAGAACCAACCTTCTCTTTATGACAAGTACCTCACGTTGTTCCACTAAAAGTAGCCGGGTGGGGATGGGATATATACCTCTAACACTCGCCTGATGGCTAGGCTTTATTTGATTGTTGCTACGTTGATTGTCTTTTTTGCGAATTCTCGTTGATGAATGGCAGATGGAGAAAAGGTATGGATTTGATTCTTCTGTAGATGAAGTGGTGCTTTTGTGCGCAGTTGAGAAAATACTAGCTTTTATGCAATTAGCGTATGTTTATGCAGTTAGAAGTGGAAATGCGCAGGAGAAATATTTATATTATTTTGATTTATAAATATTAGAAAGAACGCTCAAATAATTAGGGATTTAGAAATTATTCATAAGATGCTTCTGATTAACAGAATGTTTAGGAAATAAATCATATACTCGTCAGTAAAAAAAAAGGCTGTGTTTCTTTAAATAAAACCTTTCTGTGCAGGATCTGTGAATTTTTATAAGTTAAATTTAAACTTATTATCATTCTATAACGAACGAATTGGAATAATTTATTTGCCGATTATAATAGTAATCAATAAATTAATGAATCTATGTAGTCAATAAGAAATTACAAATTCAAAATTGGTATTACTTATAGATAAAAAAAAAAAGATAAGTTCGCAGTTCGGTTATGTTAGAGTACATATCTATCGTTACTCTGAATTAATAATGCAAAATCTGTGAGACGAAGAGGCGATAAAGCATTTCTTTTCACTTTTCATATAATGAATAACATGAGCTATTTGCGAAACTTCCTTTAATAAACTTCTGAGATTTCTTTCCGACTTTATATTTAATTCCTAACTTCTTTCCAACCAAATGAAACGTAGTAACGCAAATTAAGTAAACTTTAGAAATGAACTGCATAAATATAATAAAGTCGTATAAAAGTAAAAGAGAAATTATTTAAAGAGATAGAAAAGGTTAAGGTAATATGAAGAGTATTAATGTGAATTGCGTCGGAGTTCTTACAGGTCTATGTGATTTATAAAGTCTTGGATCAGACGCTGTCTGGTCGAATTAATCTTTGGTGGATTTAATAGCAACATATTTTGGTATTAGTGTATTCTTTGTTATATTATTGAAGCTGTTAGTACTACTGGAAAGGGACTTTAACTTCGTTGAGAGTGTTCCCCTAACTATAGAAATAATAAACACTATTTTGAAGCGTAATTAGTTTGATTCATGAACTCTTGACTTATGACTATTTTTAAGTTGAAATTTAGATTTGCGATTAAGCCAATGTTTAAAATGACAAACAAATAGAATAACAGGATTACGCCACAAAGGATGCTAAGGCATTAATATTAATTATGTGTTTGAAAATCAAAACAAATGTTTAATTGCTTTTTATTCATAAAATGTGTGCCTTATTTAATGACAATAATGTTAATTATGGATATATTTAAAATTTTACTTAGCTTGTCTATTCTTGAATTTATTATGCCAAGTAAGTAATGATTTTTATGAAATTCCCTGAAAAAAACATTTGTATTTTTGTTTTAGAGAAAATGCGTGTGTGAATTGTACGAAATAAACACACAGCCAAATAGTAATAGGTGCATAAAACAAGATCAAAGGAGTAAAAATATATTACTGGTTAAAGTTCAAATAAGCTTACCTATTTCTGGAGCACGTTTATGTTTCTTGGATTAGTTGTTACTTTGTTTCATGACTAGCCTTATGGAAATAAAACTTTAAAGGAGCAACTGCATTTTTTGGAACTTTCATGCAATATTTAGCAGATAGAGTGTCTGATTACTTGTTTCATTCACTTTTATAGAAAAACTTTCTTTTCCTCTTGATCAGAGAGTTTATAAATAGAAAAAAATACAAATTATATATATATATATAAATATATACATGCATTCGCAAATAGTATACTTTATTTATTTCACGATTTAGGAATACAGCAAAAGATTTTTCTTGGATGGTTTGACAATGAAATTTGTTTTCAACAAGTGGTAATGTTTAATTTGAAAGTTAACCTTGAGGTTAGTGTATTTTTTAATCAGGTAGTCTTTCTTAAAGTATTGACTTAATTTATGATTTTAGAAACATGATGTAAAATTTATATGTCATTTTTAACTATCACACAATAATTTCTTTTTAAAATATAAATTATTTTTATTAATAAGGTTCTCAAATACGATATTTTGCTAATATTTGCACCAATAAGTCATTGCTTTGTATAAATGCATTGTATGGAACTTATTTGTTTTATATTTATGAATTTCACATGTTGATTTCAGTATATATTTCTTCTATTGTCGTAACCATTCCTTCAGTGAGAAATAAGATGTTGTTATAATATTAGATAGTTCGATAAAATACATCTGTTTGTACTGGAATGAAAAATAAAACTTCAATTTGGGAGTAACAATTAATTAATGTATTTCTTATTATTAATATAGTTTGGGTTATATTGTTTGAGGACGTAAACGGAGAATATTATATGTTCCAAATGTTACACCTAAATATTAAAAAAGAAATTAGTGACTTTTTTTCTGATTCAAGAAACAAGTATTTGGGAAAGATATTGTACGTCTTTCTCATTTTCGAATGAAATACTCTGAAAATCCAGATATGTCACTACACAAGATTTCTAATTTTTTAAGATTAGATAGTCTTCAAATGTTTTCCATTTTATATAGGAAAAAATTAAAGATTAATCTTGTGTCCGAAACAGAGCCAAAAATAAGAAAAACAATATACTCTTAACTTATACTTACGTACGCTAATTATAGCATAATTAGCGTACGTAATAAGCAATGAAAATCTCCTACACACATTGAATCTCTACGCATCTAAGGTTAAAATGTGAAGTCAATTTATTTTAGCAACACATCCAGGGTTTTTTTTTTTTTTTTCACGTTTAGTTTTAATCTATGTAATGACAGCCATTGAATAAGTCGATATCTCAGTTTATCTACTATTTTTTTTTCTGCATGTTGAACATTTGGGTATTGATTTCTTTTAATTTAAATAATTATTATAACAATGATAAAGAAGAAATTTGTTTTTTGGAAAATTTTAGCAAATTAAAGTAATAATATTGTTTTGAATTTAGAAAATATTTATAAGAAATGAAGCTTGTTCTGATTTCTTAGATATCAATGTTTAAATATATCACGTGACGTCATTTTATTGCTCTTTAAAGTGCTTTGTTTCTACAAACAAATGATCCTGGAAGAGAGTGATTTAATAGGTGTAAATTAAATACTTAGGTGTATTATATCATTCAAAATTCATCTTTGTAACCAAGTTGGGTTTTTTGAGCCCCTATGATGTGATGAGGATTTTGTGATTGTTTGTAATAAATATTTATTGAGGGTAGTACTTAAAAAACTGATAAACTGAAGCATTCAAAATGTCTGGTAAGTGTATTAATTCTAGTGACAGTTTTTGGTATATTTGCGAGGAATTTGTTAACACTACTCGGAGAAGATGCATGACTTCTTAAATTAAAATTGCCAAAAAAAATTACTTTGAACTCGAAATTGCTGAACAGGATTAGCCATGGGCTCACTCATTTGCTGTTTACGCTGTTCTATACGACTTCGAGAGAGGATCAAATGAAAGATTTCAATACTTTTTACTATTGTAATATCTGGAGGGAATCAATAGATCATTTAAAAAATTGCTGTTTTTGAAAGATTCCAATAGCAAAAGGAATTAATTTTAATAATTCGAAGTATCAGCAGTATCCTTATATCGATTCTACAATAAGGACAGTACCTCACAGTGAAGTGATTCCTGTATCATATCCTTCCTCTAAATATCCTTTAGTTGATGAAGAATGCACACCAACTTGTAGTGTTGAAAATGAAACAGACAAGGATTACATTCCATCAGAGGAACATTTGGATTCCCATATAATAAAGTAAGCTGGGTTGAAAGATCTTGGCCGTGGTTTGGGGTTAAGAACGAATAAAGCCGAATATTATCAAGGCTTTGGGAGTAGAATGGGTTGGCCAATAATGAACGTATTTCCAAATATCAAGGCAGACATAAAGATTTCATCAGTTTTAATAAAAAAAAAAAAAAAAAAAAAAGGATGGTGAAATATACTTTTGCAACTTCTCAAGCATCATGACATCTTTAGATTTGAGTCATAAAAGCTGATGAATGAAGACTTTTTTAATGATGCTTCTAAGTTAAACTTAAAAGCAGTAATCCTTTTCAATGGAAATAAGTATAACTCCATTTCTGTAGGATCTGCTTCAGGAGATAGGGAGAAATATTATGCTACTTCGAAAAAGCTATTGGTTGTATACTGAAGTACTATTATTTTAAGTGGAAATTTTGTGCTGACTTAAAATAACTTCTGTTCTTTCCCAGCAATTCTGTTTTTCTGGAAATAAAGCGAGATTATGTAAAATGTTCATGTTTTATGTGCTAATGGGATAATCATTCCAAAGAAAACAATATAGGGCACAAAAGTGGCTTTCTCAGATGTCTATAGAACCCAGTAATAAAAATATAGAGAACCGATCTCTAGTAACACCAGAGAACACAATTACTCCAATCTCTCTCCTTATAAAGCTGTGACTAATAAAACTTTTTGTAAATGCTCTCGATCCGGAAGGTTGAACATTTGCATTTATGCGAGACATGTTCTCGTCAATATCAGATACTAAAAAAAACATATATCTATAGGTTCAGACATTCATAAACTTAGGAAGAATGACCCGCGTTTGAAATTATTTTAGGATAGAAAATTATTTAAGATAGAAAAAGATCCAAGGCTTTCATTCGAGGACATAATGGAAATTTTCTAGGAACTAACAAAGCTATAAACTACTGGAGTATAGTTCGAAATGTTGTAAAATTTTAAAAACTTAGATTGTCTTATATTATTTAAACTTCACTTCATACATTCTCACTTTTATTCTTATCCAGATAATATGGGAGCAATTAGCGAGGAACATGGAAAACTATTTATCTAACAGAGATTTACAATGAAGACTTATTATTGATCGCAATAGAATGTAGCAATGCTTTCTGACTACTGTTGGTTCAGCAAGACAGAAGATACCGAACAACAATATAAACACAAAAACAAGTCCTAATGTACTTACATTAAAAGACTTGAAATGGGTTCTTCTGTGTTAAATTGTGTGAAAATATACTACAAGTAAATTTAACATTTTATTGTACAATCTTCTAAACAGATATTGTAATAGCCCATAAATACATATATTGAATATTTAAGAAAAAATAAAATAAAACTATAAGTTATATCATCGTTTTTATGAACTCAAAAATATATCTAATAGAAATGTTAGCTTTAAATTTAAGAAAAAAATAAAAATTATAATTTGAGTTTATCAATGTAATTATTTTCTTACTACTTCTCGAACTCATTTATCTCTAGGATTAAAAATTATTAGAAATAATATTAGAATACAATAAAGAAAAAATATTAGAGCTTCGAGGAACATTGCACAGATTTCTATTCGAATCTTGCTCTGATAGTGTCTTTTACCTCTATTTATTTTTATATTGTGATTAAACAACTCAGATAGCATCAAGTTTCTTACAATCAATAAAAGTATAATTTGTTCATGAAGAAATGTTTAGGTAAAATGTATCATATATATATACATATATTCAATGAATATTAATGTATATAATCGATATATTTTTGGCATATTAAAAAATAACTTTTAACTTCTTTCATAAGATTATTAATATTGCTTGCTAATAAATTCGTTTTAGATTAATTTGGGCGAAATTTTCCTTAACTGCTTTTCCAATTTCTGAAAGAGTTTTTTTTTCTTAATATTCTGAATAGATGCTAAGTATTATTTTCTTTCTCGAGTTATTTTTCATAAAATATTGTTTTTGGGTTTTTTTCGTTCTTTTGGGTATAATCATTTACATACTACGCTAAGCGTTATTCAAAGCTGTTGAAAATTATGCTTACCGAAACTGTGCACGTGCACCGATTTTATTGCAATAGTATTGAACGTAAACTTCTAACAAAAAGGATAGATTATTAAAGTATCGTATTCTGTATAATTAAGGTTAATTATAAGTATAGTTTTTGAAAAACAATCTCCAACTTGTTTCCATTTTTTAAGGCATATCTAATTTATCGTTATGTACTTTTTGCATTAGTCCGCTTATAAAGAATGTAATAGTTATGTATTTTAATAGTAATTTGATTAATTATTTTAATTATAGAAGTTGATTTCATATTTTCGCATTCTTATTCTAAATTTATTAAAAATGCTCTCTTTCAACTTTACATATTTTGAAGAAAAGCAGTTAATCATTTTGAAACTAGTATCTTAAGAATCGTCTTCCTCTATGCCACTTTATGATTCATTTTATTTCTCTTTTAAAAAAAATCTATCACTCTTAAATAAAGAAAGGAAACCCAAAGAACTTAATTTAAGATCAAATTCTTTTTTAAAAAAGGGGATAAAAAATATCCACTGATGCTCAGAATGGGATAGCTTTTAATTTCTTTCACTATATTCCTTAGTCACATAAATAAAGATAAAGAAGGAAAAAAAACTTGTAATTTCTGATAAAAAAAAAATGTCCCTGCATTAAAAGCAAAGAGCTATCGCAAATAGCTAATAAAACATATTACTCTGCTCGAAAATTTTCCTGACAGATAACTTAAGGGAATAAAAAGATTAATGCTTTTTTTTAATTCTTTTTATCTGAGATCATGTTTAGAGATGTCAAGCTCAGATATTGCGTATAAAGGAACATAAAAATGAAACGAAATATAATTATTAACAAGTAGGACATGCAAAATTGAAGCGAGATTTGATTGGTTACCGGAGGCAAAGATAAATGGAAGTATGATGAGGATGGCCCTTTCGCCATACGCGCAAGCGCAATTCGAGACGGTACGATCGATATCAAAAGTTTACTTTCTGTAGACCAGATGGCGCTGTATCATGGAGTGAATGCATTTTGAAGTATCTTGTGAGGGCACGAGGAAATACGAACTTCAAAACAGTCATCGAACAAGAGCATACGAAGTCTTGAATGGAAACTTTTAATCAGAAATACAAGTTGAAAGATTGAATAGCTATTCGTAAAGACAAAATTACCAAATACTTTTCTTTGTTACGTAATCTCAACATATCTATAATTTAGTAAAATGTTTGGTAATTTAACTGCATTAATAAATAATCAATTTTTTTATTGGAAAAACTATAAAAAAATTCATTCAATGTTAACCCAAGAAAGAAGATATTATTTTCCCATTACTAATCGCAGTGAATAAATTTCTTTCTTAAATTCGAACATTTTACACCAAAAAAACTTATCAAATTTATTGAAACTAATAAACTTTAAGAATTGACTTGATAGAGAATATAAATTTTGGTTAAAGATGCACTTAGTTTACAGTGATTTTTTAATTACAAACAAAGTGAATAGAATTAAATAATTAATATATATAAATGAATTGTAACTGTATGAATTTGTATTGTGTCCCCAGAGTCAGGTATGTATAAAAACCATAGGTTATAAGAATAATTACTGTATCTGTTTTAAGGGGAATAATATGTACAAAAGCTCTTCTATGAAAAGACATTTTCATTCCTTTTCTTTTTTCTTTCTTTTCAGAAATTTAACTAAATGGTAGATTCAAAAATATACCTTTAAAAGTTATAAAAAGAACGTTTTTTACCTTCTTTCTTATTTCAAAGTACTGAAATATCGAAGGAAGTTTTTAAAGGTGATTTTTTAACTGATCTAGCTTCAACTTATCTAAAAAAAATATTTGACACTAAACTACTAATATAAAGAGATGGATTTTTCCAGTATTTTATTCTTCTGTTTAATTTTAAATTCTTAATTTTGTTATTTTCGTTAATGAAGAGCCAAAGTAATGCCATGCACTTTTGTTCTTATCACTTTTATGACTTCTAAACCCTGTTTTGTTTGAGAAAAGTTCTTGTACTTACAAAAATTGTTTCAGGTTATTAGATAAGGCATATTCACTACCAATACTTCATTATCATAAACTAAATACCTAAACATTCTTTTCCTAACAAAGCAACGTTTTTTTAATAACAAACGGAAACGTTATATATATATATATATATATATATAACAAATTCCAGTTATCAAAATTAAAGTAATTACTTCTACTCAAACAAAAGACTAATAACTATTATACGTAATTATAAATTTAAGCTAACAAAAATGCAAAAGTAGCTTCCCTTTTTTTTTAAGTTGGAAAAACATAGCACTCTGAAAGTGCTTACAACCTCATCAAGTTAATGCTGCTATCCAGACACTCTGGTACTTTATGTTACATACTCTTACCACGCAATTTACTCAAAGTGTACATTTCGTTCGTTTGTCACTTGTATCAACCCAATTCTGTCAAGGAATGACCTTTTCCGTAAATTACGTTGAAGAACCATCCCGGTTGCGACCATCTGTAACATCCTAATATGTTTGCGTTAATCAAAAGGTAAGGTTTCTTGTGTAATAGAATGTCTTTATTTAAAAATTAATTACAGGGACAGGAAATAAAATTGCATCGCCGTGCAGCCTTTGTCATAAGAAACATTAAAGTCATTTAGAATATTTCCTAATTAACTCGAGTCACACCCTTGTTTATTTTTATTTAAATATTTATTTATTTTTGAAAGTTGTGCAATTTTTAATCTACAGTTAAAGTTTCAAGCTGATGAAATTTAAATAGAATCCAGACTTAGAATCCTTATTGCAAAATGTCCATGATTCTGAAAAACAGTGGCATCTGATCGCTAAAAGGAAGAGATCATCAAAATTCTCGTATGAAGTGAAGTGGAAGCTCAGAGAGGGCGGTACCCCAGTTCAAGTTTCCTCCTCTTCGTTTGAAATGATCTAAACACTAATAAATTTTTACTTAATAGCTCTCGTGTATCTGAAGAACAACTCTCATTCAAATAAGATCTTAAGAAATAGTTGAAATGCACTATTACGCTTCATTAGGTGGTAAACATAATAAAGCATCGAAAAGCAATTGAACGTGAGCATAGGTCTCAAAAAATATTCTCTGGCTATTATAATGCAGTTCAGGCAGAAATGAAGAAAGTTTAATGTAAAAGTAATGAAGAAAGTTTAAAATCTTTCCAAAGAGAATCAACAAAGAGTCAATAACGACTAAAAAAAAATAAAGGAGGCACACAAGTTAAATCAAATCAAATTAATTACTCAAATAAGATGTTAAGTCAAGCTCACAACTCCTTTATTTGAGTAGTTAATTTTATATTTTCCCATTTCATATAATCTAATAATTAATATAACTCAAGATACAATCTTTTAGAATTAGATGTCTCACTTGATTTAGAGAGGAAATACAAGGCTAATCAATTAATTTTCATTCTGAGATTATTTAATTTGCACAGAAATAGATGGAAGTAGTAAATGTATACTTTTTTAGCCTACTGAATTATTCCTTCTCACTTTCTTACTATTTAATTAAAAGTAAAGTTTTTATCTATCTTTCGATAAGAAAATGGCTGTTTCATTACACACAAATGAATTCTCAAAAAAATGTTGTAGCAAATCTATTTTTTCAGCATAAGTTTTTAATAAAAGGGACTCATTGTAACTATATTATTAATCACGAATTTTGTTGAAAGAAATGGAGTATATCTGTAAAATGTGTCTTATTAAAAGTGAAATAGTCGTTAAATAAAAAATATTTTTATTTTCCACAATAAGAGACATCAAAAATAGGAGAAAATCGATAGTAAATATAGGAAAGAGATAATAAATGTATACATTCTCGCAATCTTCATTATATTTGTAATGAAACTAGTCACAAATATACAAGGGTCAAAAGATGTTCGTTGAGAGCAATCTATAAAAATATCATAGTGAATCCATTTTGTAAGGTTTCTGTCCTTTTTCTGAAAACACTACGATTTTTTTCTTAAGAATTAAAATTACGAAATAAATTCAAATAATTATAAAAGTAAGAAAACTGTTTAAAAATTGAATCAATGATTCTCAAATGATTTCGATGAATTCTCATATTTTTTGCAAAACTAAGCCACCTTAACTAATTGTATCCTCTCAATTTAATAAATGGCTATTGAAGAATCTCTTTTAAGAAACAGCACTTAACGTTTCCTTATCTTTATTTATTGATACATTGTACTGATAATTAAATTCTTTCCTTGTTCAAATAAAAAGAAGTGATAGTTAAATTTGAAAGGTGGGAAATTCAGACCACACACAATAAATCATTAGATGCAAAATAACGTGGAAATCCTGAGTCTTTCCCTTTATTAATAAGCATCTAATAATTTAACCTTAATACGTGTAAGTAAATAACAGTACTTAACTTTATCTACAAGACAAAGATTTTCCAAATTAGCCTAAAATGACCAAATTCGTAATATTTTTTTCCTCTCTCTCTCTCTCTCTCTCTCTGCCCCCATCCTCCTCTCATATCTGATATAGAGAAG